>PVKB01000271.1:686190-911377 GCA_004027205.1 Ctenodactylus gundi | reverse complement strand
GCAAGCCTTGAAAAGCAGCTAGAGGAGACCAGAGAAGAAATATACCAGAAGATAATGAAGACAAAAGAAGAAAATAGAGAAGAACACAGCAGAGATATAGAAAAATTAAATGCAGATATTCAGGAGATGAAAAACATGCAGGTAATAATAAGCAACCAATTTAAACAACTTCAGAATAAAATATCAGACCTAGAAAATAAAGTGACTAAGCTGCAACATACAGGCCATGAAGAACACAAAGCAAATAAAGAAAGCGAATCATTGCAACGGCTGATAGACGATTCAAGGAGAAACAACCTCAGAATTATGGGAATCGAGGAGAAGACTGAGGACAAAACAAAAGGTTTAAAGGACATGTTTAATGAAATAATGGAAGAAAATTTCCCAAATCTAAGAAAAGAAATGAACATGGAACTTTTGCAGGCATATAGAACACCAAACAACTTTGATCAGAAGAGATCCTCATCACGACACATCATAATTAAAATTCTAGAAACCCAACACAAAGAGGAAATACTAAAAGCGGTAAGAGAAAAACAGAAGGTGACCTACAAAGATAAGCCCATCAGGATAATGGCAGATTTTTCAACCCAAACTCTAAAAGCTAGGAGATCTTAGAGCAATGTCATCCAAGCACTAAAAGAACATAAATGCCAACCAAGACTGCTATATCCAGCAAAATTATCTTTTAATTTTAAGGGAGAACTTAAAATTTTCCATGACAGAGACAGCTTAAAGGGAATTTGCAGCCACTGGAACCAAAACTGCATAAAATACTTAAAGGAAACCTGGAAAGTGAAAGGGAGACCAGCGACAAACAATGACCCCAGAGAAGAAGCGACAACAGCTAGAGGAGAATGAGCTGAGAAAAAAGTATGTTGGTAATTAGTGAAATATGAGTAAATAAGATATGAAAGTTAAGAATGAATTCTGAAATAACTAAATTTGCCTTCATGTCTGTCACTTTAAGTATATATATGTGGTATAGATTTGACTTCATTTAAGGTAGCAATGTGATATAGTTTTAACTTTGTATTGTTGTAGCAATTCGCTTATCAGGTCACTAATGAAAGTTTATCCTAAGGAAACTGATTGATGTAAAGATAACCTTGTGAATGTACAAATATGTACCTTCCAGTATTCAGCTAAGGCAACTGAATTTTATGTATCTATTTATTTTTTCTCTTTCCCAAATTAACTAGTCTTTTGAACTACATGCTTATAGTTATTTTCTAATGGGAACTGGTGGGTAAGTCCAGGTGTAACAGTAACAACAAAGATACAGGAAAATATGGAAAAAAAAACTTTTGGTGAATATCCCAATAAAGGGATTGGTTGGATTCAGAGAAGAGATATCAAGATCAAACTATTGTGAACCCATTAGAGGAATTGGAAGCTGAGGTAGAGTGGTGACTTAAGTAAAATGACTTAGGTGCGGAAGATTAATATGTTAAACACTGTACGGTTTCTCAGACTTGGAAAACCCAGAACACAGACATTCTTTGGAACCATACGAAGTGATAGCTGGAGCCGAGGGTAGGGACAGGAAGGGAGTGGGAGGGTAAAAAATGGGAAGGGATTGTAAAGTCAATGTAATACATAGATGTACGAAACACCCGAATTCACTGTAAACACTATGTATTACATCTGTATATTAATAAAAATAGTGGGAAAAAGAAAGATAAATTGTTCAGTGTCAAGCCAATAGTATGTAGCAAATCTCCATTTGAGCCAAAGCACTATCGCTCTGGAGCCCACGCTGCTCAGTGCCTTGCTAGCACCCTCCTACTGTCCTGAGTGAGGGTATTGAAATGAGATATTGGGAGCTGAGCGACCCTGGGAGGGCTGCTACTCCTTTGGATTTCCAAATCTCTAGTGAAAAATGAGATTTGCAGGCTACATTAGGGCCTGACTGCCTCACATCAGGAGTGAGAGACCCTTGGAAACTACAGGAGAAGTTTTGTGGGCATGTGCAGATGTCCATGCTTCTTCAGTGGCACCACATTTTAAATGAAAATTTCCAAGTGGCTTGTGAAGTAAGTCATTCCTTCAAGAATTCAGTGATCCACGAACGTAACAGGAAACATACTACGTGTACTTTTGTGTGAGCATGCTGCATTCACACTCACACTCATTGTTATTCACATAACAATACAAATGTACACACACCACTCCCTGAGTACAAGATGAGTTCTGAGTCAATGTTGAACGATTGTCCACGTGTTTTTCCAGACTACCTTTTGATTTGTGATTACTCCTCCTTCCATTGTGTCGTTCTGGACATAGAATCTCCACACAGCACTCCCTGGTGCTCATGTCATTAGGGCCGAATAAAACTGAGCTGCAGTTGTGATTTCATAAGTGTGCCCAGTAAATCTGACAGTGAAACATTTTATTAGGTGGGAAATACCATACATAAGTTATTTATTTGCCCATCAAAACACGAATAGGACAACATCATTGTATAAGGGTACAGTTTGATTCCCTCGTTGTCAACACTTGGCTACATCTGTCATCAGTGGGATTTTTTAAATTTATATCTTACATAATACCTAGAGAAAAATAACTTTGGTCAATACTTGTATCTTAAATCACTTAACATTATAAACATCTTTCAACAGTGCATTAACATATAAAATATATTTTTAAAGACAAACAGAAAAAAATGAATATTTTATAAGCTACGACCCACAAATGTCTTCAGAAGCATGGCTAGCATTGATTGCTTCCTAAATCCATTAGGCTCCATTTTGATCTCCGTGTCTGGAGACAGTCTGCTCTGTGGCAGGAGTTATTTTGGCAGCACAGTAATTTAGAAGTGGCCCATGTTTTGTTGACCTTCCGTTTCTGACACTGGATGATAAAGAAGCCTAAATAAGAAGACATGGCTCCTGGCACACCCCTGCCATTTGCCACAATTACATATTAGCTGGGTAGATCAGCCTGCTCCTCTGTGATGAAATCTGAATTATTCAGGCTCACACTCATCCAGCTAGCCCCTGAAAGGTCAGGCTGGAGCCATGTCCACCCAGGCAGTGATAATGATTATAATAGCAGCAGCTCTCATTTACACAATGGATGATGTGTGCCCTGTGTCATCTGAGGGCACTGTTCACATCCTAGGCTGGGGAGTGATAGTGAAATGTCTTGAGGAAGGGGTACCTTTTTCTAATTTCAATTCTCACAGATTTATGCAGGCTAATGACTTATAAAGCCACATATCTAGAGGCGGTGGAGAGACTCAAATCCAGCCTACTGGGCTTTAACTCCCCTGTTGTCTTCCCGCTGCCATGCGGTGGACAACATATAGGCTGGCCACAAGAGGAACCAGTATGGCTCCAAGAGACTGAACAGTAACACCAGCGGGAGCAGGTGGGATAGCCAGGTCAGGGCATCCATCTTATGCAAACAGGACCTTTGGAGTCGGCAAAGCCTTCCTCCAGAGGCGCAGTGGGAACTTGGAAAGGAAACACTCTTTGCTTCTTTGATGAAGAGAATGTATTGCCCGCTTCCTGGTGACTCCCTAGGGCTCATGGTCAGCCACTACTCTCCAGAGCTCTTAGTGAGACAGACCCTAGCCTAGAAGGTACATCTCCACTATATGGAGGGACTTAGTCTTCTCCCTTCTCAAGACACATTTTCCTGCTCACTCCCCATCCCAGAGTGCCCTGGAAGACCTGTAAGCTTGCTAGTGTGCCAGGCTCTCTATAGTATTTCCTGTTATCTCTATATTCCTTCTAACTGTGAAGAAGTCCTCTTTAATCTTCAGGACAGGATGAAGCCTCCCCTCCTCCAGCAATCCCTCCCTGAAGCCCAGGTGTTAGGGTATGCCCTTTTTGTATTCTCACAGCCCTTGATTCTTCACCAGCCATACCTTCTTGTGAGTGTCCAGTACATTTCAAATATACCCACAAGACTGGCAGTTTTTAATTCTCTTCATTTTGTTTTATCATGGTGAAAGCACTAACATGAGATCTACCCTCTGAGTAGGTATTTATGTGTATAGTATGCTGATCTTCGGTAGGTCTCTAAAGCAGAGGACAATTCTGAAATGTGGGATAACATGGACGAGCCTTAGGATGCCATGCTAATGGAGCTAAGCCAGTCACAGAAGAACAAAGTCTATGTATTCCACTTTCATGGAAAATAGGTAAATTAGTAGAAGTAAAGAGTGCTTAGCAAGCACAAGGCCGTGAGTTCAATTCCCCAGAACCACGTAAGCCAGGCGTGGTGGCACATGCCTGTAATCCCAGCACTCAGGTAGCTGAGTCAGAAGGTTGCCATGAGTCCAAGGCCAGCTCGAGCTACACAGTGAGTTCAGGACCAGCGAGGACTACAGAGTAAAACCCTGCACCTAAAAAAAAAAAAAAGGTGAGGTGGGGGACTAGGATTCCAGAGCATCTTTTGTTATATTTTCTGATAGCTGCTAGGAAGTTTCTGTTCAACGAACAAATGAGTGAATGAGCTGTAGGATAACTGGATTTTCATTTTGCCCCCTCCCCTCTGATAAGTCAAAAGTCAACAGAGAGAAGTCACCATCTCCAGCTACACTCTGCCCGTCTCAAGGCTCAAGTGCAGACTGCATGTCTGAACTTTCCCCTTCTCTCAGATGGTCTCACTCCACAAGGCTTGCAGACACACTCAGTGTGTACCACAGTGGTGGCAGAAATACTTTGGGGGAGTGAAGCATTCTTGGACAACTAGAAGCACATACTCATGTTCACATTATAATCGGTTGAACGTTCCTACAGTTCCATCCCTTCCTCACTAAAAGTACACAAAGTCAACCAGCTCTGATTGTACCCTACAACATGCAAAGCACCATGTATATAGTAAATCCTTATAATGTCTCTGCAAGCACAGAGTACTTATACCTATCTGCATGTATAAAAAAAAAAACTGAAGCTCAGAGATGCTCGACAACTGGCTTAACTCAGACATTTGACTAGGAACAAATAGCATCTGAACCCAGGCCCAGTCTCTTGTTCTTTCCAGTAAGACAGGCTGCTGCATTAAGGCAAAACAATGGTGTGTACCTTTCAATATTCCTGTTGGAGCAAAAGCAGCTCATTTTCTAATGGTTGATAGCTGCTTAAAAAAAAAAAAGTGGTACCTTAGTGAGTTCCCAGAAACATCCCCAACTTTCTTTCAGTCTCTTTATACCAGACCTTCAATTTAGATTCAAAACCGAGAGACGTCCATATTTTCTTGCTGTGTAATTCAGAATGTGGAGATTCTCACCCTTTATCCCATTCATAAGCAAATTTTGTTGATCTTAACTGTTAGGCGGACACAGAGGGCTGCTTGCCACCTAATTTCTTTCTAACCAAAGACCAATGGAAGCCCTAGGAATTCACTTAGAACATTTGCTGACATCAGGACTTTCAATTCCTGAGCCCACTCTCATGTGATTTGAAGGTGTGCCCTGGGGAGGAGCCAAAAGCAAGAGGCTTGGGAGCGATGGGCAGAGCAGAGGAGGAAAGTGACCATCATGCCCTTCTAATGCCAGTCACACTGGGTCTCATCCCTTCCTTGTCCTTCTACCTGCCTCCTTCGCTGATGCTCTACATCCCCTTAATACCTTGGGGTGAGAGTTAGGAGCATCCCACAGACACTTTGAATCTCTTTTTCATTGACACTTATTTCCAATGTTGTGGCTTAAATACCATCTATATGCTACTGACTTTCAAATGCATTCATGTAGCCTGGACCTCTCCTCTGAGCTTCAGACTATACGTCCAAGCCCCTGTGGAGGTCTCAAAAGTATCTGGTGCACCATGGGGATGGCCAAACCCAGTCTCCAAATGTTCTTCCTCCACACCCGGTCCTTCCTCTGCTTTCTGTGACTCATTCAATAGCAACCCCATTTTCCACTTGCTCAGGCCAGAAGTGTTAAGAGTAGCCCTCTATTCTGTCCGGGACTAATCTTTCAGCAAGTCTTCTATGTTAATTTTGTATATTTGACATTTGCCCAGAATTGAACCCATTCTCTCTACCTCCAAGGCCAACCACAATGGCAGTTCAGGTCACTCTCAGCACTGCAAGGGACCAATCGGTTCCTGCAACCACCTGCGAACCTCTGCTCTCATCCTGGCCATTCTCCACGCTGTAGCTCAAGGGCACCTTTCAAAATGGAAGTCAGTCTTTCCTCTGCTACAGAGCTCTTCACCTCTCTCAGTGCACACACCCAAGTCCCTACAGTGATCTGCGAAGCCCAGGCTCATCCTCTCCCCTGTCTGACTCTGCTTCAGCCACAACAGGCTCCCTGTTGTACCTGAAAAGTACCATCCTCAGGCAACACATTTACACCTGCTGCTCCTTTTTCTCCCAGACACCCTCACGTCTCATATCCCCACCCTACGACCCTACCAAAAAAAAAAATGGTACCTTCCTTCCCAAGCCCTACCAGCACCCAGGACCACCTGTTACCATGCTGTTTCTACAGTCACCTCATTTGCATTCACAGTACCTGTAGCCATCTGAGACGCTATATGTTTACCACTGTTGTTTCTCTTATTTTGATTATCTGCTTCCACTGCTAGGGTGCCACCTCCATCAGAACAGGGCTTGCCGTCTTGTTTGTCCACCAGTGCATCTCTAGGGCTCACAACAGTGCCTGGTGTACAACAGGTGTTCTCTAATTGGTTTTCCAATGAGTACGTGAATGCATAAATGAATGATAGCAGGTCAATTTTTTGAAGAACCAGAAAACTAAACTTTCCTCCCAGACTGAAGGATCCCTAAGAGCTTTAAATGTTCCCAGCAGACCGCACTCAAAGGCCAGTCCACGCTGTGCTTCTCGCTGCCTGTGGTGAGTGGCCACAGCCTGGCTGCTTTCCTGAAGATGTTTCTTCCGTAGTTTTTATTACTTGCACCCCATGACAACACCCCTAAGGGTCCTGAAGACTTAGCTTGGGGCAAATAGAAGGATAGGATAAGTCACCTTCTCTTCTCTTTGCTCTGTCACTTCCCTTGCAGGATGTCCAATCACACTAACCTGATTAAGAGCCCAACGGCCTATAGGAACCCATCTCCCTGTGGGTGCCGGCCTCTGCATTTAGTGGAAGGATGAATGGGAAGAGGAAGTGAGAAAGGAAAGCAAGGCCAGAGAGGGGACATGAGAAAAGGTAACCGCCTCGGGGTTCTTCCCCAATCTCCTGTACTGACCTTACCTAGACTCACTGTGGCCACTGAACTCACCTGTCCTCGAATGCTGCCTCAGTGCGTGCCAGTCTCCCCTATCTAGGTCAGGGAATCTGTCATTTCAGAGCATAACCTACTCTGAGACCCATTCATGGGATCTTCTCTTTATTAAAATAGAAATTTCATTCAAGGGGGGTGCGAGCCATAGGCGTTCCTCCATCTCCTGCCTCCTGGGCCTTGAGCTTCTGTGGGTGCCGGGAGAAGCAGAGCCATCCCTGTGGTAAAGGGTCTGCTGAACCTGAATCAGGAAGATCTGGTTCCAGTCTCAGCTCTGCGACTGGCCCTCATCATTTAATCTATGACTCATTTTCTTTACCATGAAATGGAACTGACCTTAGCACCTACACTGTAGGATCAAGTGAATAATGTACCCGAAGTGTGAGCCTGCCACCTCAGCAACACACTGGGGGTATCACATCCAGAGTCCTGGAATGCATCTTCTGGCCTCCCTCACACTGGAGACTCAGCTGTGACAGCAAGAGCTGCACCGTGCTCCCCTGTGCCCCATGGCCACATTCACTTTGCCTGCACAGAGCAAGTCCATCAGGGAAGATTTGCTGAGCTGCATGGAACTGCAAAAGGCCAGGGCTGAGGAGCAAACCCACCACCTCAGAGCCTCCCAGGAGAGAGAAGGATGGCATGTATGCTGCTGCCAGGGAGATTATCATTCTGGTAATGTCCCACCTGAAATGAAGGGCTGCTGACTGTCTCCCTCTTGAAATCTGACTTCTGAAGGTAGCGGGGATTGCAGTGCTGGGAGAGAGAGTTCTGATTTTTTTTTCCTTGCAAAATTCATCACAGACACTCTGTCTAAGACACAGGGGAAAACAGAACTGTGTTTTGACTTCTAATTTATCTTCTTAATATCTATTTCCCAGTGCCCTGGAACAGGGCCAATGAGTCTCAAAGATCACATTTCACCAGCGACCTTGAAAGTGTGATTCAACATCTCTTTTTGCAGTAATAAGATCTTTTAACCAAAAGTGACCATTTTATGAGGCTGATACATTACAAAAGAGCCAATAGGAAAACTGCAGCTCAGGGTTATTCAAGCCCTGGGAAAAATCAATGTGCTCCAAAGCCAGCATCCAACTGCGATTTAAGCAACAATGACCTGGAGTTCAGGGAAGGTGTTTGCCTGGGACTGAGGCTGAGTCCAAACACACTGTTCGTCCTCTAATCTTGAGTGTGGCCTCAGGGAAGGGGAAGCCGGATCCTCAGGAGGGACAGCTGCCTTCCACTAAGGAAGGAGTCTCCTGGGGCTGGGATTAGCAGCGTGCCTCCTAACCCTCAGCTGTGGGTCTTGCCAGAACTAAAGGCAGGGGCAAGAACTGAGCATTTGAAGGGAACCTGAGTTCAAGGAAGTATACCCAGAAGGGTGGAGAATGGAGGCAGACCCCACAAGCTCAGGATAGGAGCGCAGAGGGAGTGGGTGGAGCACAGAGGGGCGAGAGAAATGGCACTCAGGATGCTAAGTAGGACTGGCAGGCGTTCCAGGAGCTCCTGGAGACAGAAGCGTGGTATCTGGGAAAACCAGCTATGTCCAAAGGTGCAGAGACAGGGTGTCAGAAGAAGCAGCCAATGGTGCCACTTCCCATGCCTGTTTTCTCTAAGAGCCAGGCCTCTAGCACCTCAGTGTTTCTGAAATGTTAAGGTACCTCCTCATGACTCCAGACAGAAAGTACCAAGGACAGTCTAGACATACACACATCCCTTTGTCATGACCAGCCCAACCTCTGTTACAGAGGCCCTGATGTTTCTCTTTCTCCATGTCTCACTGCAGCTTAAACAGAGAATCAGAGCTGCTGCGGCCCCAGTTTAGCATTTTTAGTCCACTAGTCTCCCATTTTACAGACAGGAAAACTAAAGCCTAGAATGGTGAACTGATCTTTCCTCTAAGACATATAAGTCAGAGGCAATTTCAATTCACGGTACAATTTAAGCATTTTAAAAATATGTGGTCAGTAAAGCTTGTTATAAAATTTTAAATTAAATGAATATGCCAAAAATAATAAAAAATGTGGAGACAACGTGCTGGGCTCCATCACCTATATACACACACCAGAAGTAAGCACCATACAGCTTGACATTGACTCAGAACTCGGTTAGAATGGAAATGAGCATTGGATCACATACCATTCACCGCCACTGTGTTTGCATTCCTCACTGAGCAAGAAACTGAGGTCCACTGGCCACTGATTTACCTCTATATGGACCCAACTCTTCTTCCAGTTGACACCCACCCATGAAGGGACACACTGCAGACAATGAAGCCTGGGATACAGTGGAACCTGCCCGACTGGCAAGGCCCCAAGAAAGAACCAGCTTTCTTGGAGATATCCAGCCGACTTCCTAGATCCGACAGTGTGGCCTTGGAGAGCCTGGGCAAGAATAGAACATGGATAGAAGGTATGGAATAAAGTGATGCCTCTTCGTAGAAAGTGTACAATGTGAAGACACCATTGTCAGTGGTGAGTTGTTGATAAACTGCATGGCAGCCCACTAAAGACATTACTGAGTGATTTCTGGTCCCCTATACCACACATGTCCCACTACTTGGGGGTGAACACTGCCCACATGTCTTTACTGTACTACTCTGAGTAACAGCATAAATGCCTGCTGGAGCTAGCACAGTGGTTACAGTGCCTGCCTAGCAAGTCCAAGGCCCGAGTTCAATTCCACAGAACCATATAATCCAGGCATAGTGGCGTGTGCCTGTAATCCTAGCACTTGGGAGGCTGAGGCAGGAGGATTGTCATGTGTCTCATGCTAGCCTTAGATCCTAGTGAGCTCAGGACCAGCCTGGACTATACATCAAGAGATACCTGTCTCCAGAAAAAACATACAGATGGCTGCTCCATACCACACAGGGCACATAAAAAGTGCTATCAAGTACTAACTAGTGTTATGGGCAAGTGCTAAATAAACCTCAGTTTTTCCACTGATATGAGATATCCTCTCCCGTTTTTTCCTCTAAGTACTGAGATTGGTTATTCACAATAACCATTACCCATTTATTAGGAACAGGCCAGGCAGAGCTCTGGGCATGTGACTTATCTTATCCCAGCTAATACTCACAAAATTCTAAGAGGTAGGTATTACCAACCCATTGAACAGATGAATGCATTCTTAATTTCTGTCTAAGGCTAACTGAAAGGTCATACTTCATGAAGACCTACAAATCCTGGAAAGGGTAGAAAAGGAGGCTCACAATTGTCAGGAGAGTGCCCAGGGGTGAGGGACGACAAGGGCAGAAAGAGGAACAAGGAACAGAGAAGTGACAGAAGCAGGAAGAGGGCCAGCACCAAGGACAGAGGCGCAGGAGTGTGGTTGGCATGCTGGGCTAGCCTCCAAGTGACAACCAGAAACCAGCAGTAAGCTCAGAGGTGGAACCTCTTTTCCCAAGGGCTCACTCTGCCCTGAGCCCAAGAGTACAGTGATCTGTCCCCTCCCCACCCAGCAAGTCAGCGGCTGCTCTTCATTCCCTCCAAAGAGGGTGCTTTGTTGGCCAGCTCAGGGCACACACCGCCGTGCAGTGGTTTGAATGTATGTAGCAAAACTCACTTCGAAATTGAATCTTCACTGTGTGGTATTATTAATAAGTGGTGGCAATTTAATCTGAATGTGGCATTTGGAGGTGGGACTTCAAGAAGTAATTAAGGCTAAATGAAGCCATCAGGATATGGCCCCAATGATGCCACTGTGATTTTATAAGAAGAGGAGACACCAGAGGACTAGGATGTCCTCTGTCATTCTGTGATGTCTTGGGCCACCTCCAGATCCTGTAGAGTCCCCACTCATCGCCTGTAGTCCTCCACTGTAAGCTCCCCAGTAGGACTGTAAGAAATGAATTTATCTCTTTATAGGTTTCTATAGAAACCAGTTGTAACAACAGAAAATGGACTAAGATAATCCTGTCTGGTGTTTGCCATAGACACAATTCTGTTGGGGGTGATTTTGTTGGAAGCAAGAGTCCCTTTCTAAAGACAAATCCCCAAGGCCCTGCACTCTGATGCACACGGAATGAGGGGGGACACAGGGATGATGATTGCTCTTCAAGGTAACTGAAGTTTGGGCTCATCAGAGGACTGCCCTCTCTCCCACTCTGTCAAGGTCTGATGAGAGTGGGTAGGTGTGTGTCTGTGTGCATGGCCCACATGCACCCACTCAGGGACAGACCTGAACTCACAGGTGCACAGGCGTGCACCGAGATGTCCATGGGAACACAGCCTTGCTCTTCCTTGCAGATCCCAAAGCACAGCACCAGAAGATTCCAAGGCACTGCATCAACCTGAAGGCATAATAGTTGTCCATGCCCAGAAAGTCACTGGAAACATCTTCTTTCTCCATTACACTGGCTGAGACAGACCTGCTTCCAGCAATCAGGGTTTAGCAGCTCCGTGGTCTCCGCATTTTTGGCCTTCACAGGATTAAAGACTGCTCCGTCCACGTAATCTGCAGGCTGCATCCAGCTCTTCATTCACAGGTAAAGTCAATCCTCCAGAAGGTGACCTAAGCCCTGGGCAATGTGGGCCCTGCCCCTGTTCTACCTCCCAGCTAAGTTCTCACTCTAAGCAAAGATGAGCTCTCTGCACCCTCAGGCGACCTCTCCCTCCCAAATGGGCTTTTCCTTTGCTCTTTCCTCCCCTTTCCCTCATTAACTCCTGCTGTGCTGCATGTTTCAGGAGGAGGAGGTGTGTCTCCCGTCTCCTCCAGGGTTACAAAGCTGAATCTCCCTCCCAGAGTCACCATATCCGTATTTGGTCACTCCATATTTGCAATCTCCTGTGATTACCATTGTTGCTGGTGCCAGGCTCCAAGTTCTGACAGAGGACAGGAGCCATGGCTGCCTATCTTTACCATTATATGCCAGGTCCAGCAAAGTGCCTGGGCCACAGCAGGTGCCCCCGGAAATACTGGCTGAAGAATACACAAATAAATAAATGAATACTCTACAACCCTGGAGGTGGTCACTCCAAACAAGAAGTTTTTGAGGGCATAGTTTTCTTTATTAAATGAAATATTTTCTTCCCCATTGTATAAATACTGTTAGTACCTTAAAGAAAAATTTAAAGAATGTAGCAAATAGACTCTTTTTCAGTACCTAAGGTTATCCCAAGACAGTAAATTTAGGCATGAGTGCATAAGGCATTCAACAGAACTACTGAATTACTTTTCTGGCAGTGATGTGCCCTGCTGGGAGCAAAACTATTAGCTGGGTAGAGTTTGGCTTCCAGGACAGACCCAGGTGTGTCTCTTGACCTCTTGCTCTGTTCCTTCTCTCAGAGGCTCTACATTGCTGCTTCTGAACATGAACCAGGGTTCCCAGTCCAGATGGAAAGAAAAGCTCCTGACACAATTGTCTGTTTGGGTATCACATTTTCAAAAATGAGATTTGAGAGTAAAAAAATTAATATAAATTCTCTGTTTAAAATTGAAGTAATAATATGAAACATCAAGGCTCTGGATTCAGCACATTTTGAATGCAAAATAAGCAAAATGCTACTGGGAAAGAAATAACCAGGCACAGAGGGGAGAGAAAAAGGAAGAAACTCCAGATTAAAAAGTCTGGAGGTTTGGTCCAATTACATTATCTTCTTCCCCAGCTTTTTGTCTACAAAAGGTACTTTTCACTTCAAGGAGGAGGAATACATTTTAATGTGACAGCTGATACGATTCCCACTGCAAAATTAAAACACGTTTTGTCAGATTTTTTATATCTTATTGACACCCATATAATTTTATACTACAGATATAGCTCATATGTTATAAGCCCTGTAAACAAAGGGATCCACACCTTCCCACTGAATCAATGGAGCTCAGCAAGGGGAACGGGATGGATGTGTTTTAAAGCTACAGATCAGCCCAATGTAGTCCGTGGCTGAAACGGAGAATAAAGGCTTCCGCGGCAAAGTAGAGGATTTTTGAGGCCTTCCAAAGGGTAAGGGGGACCTGGCACAGTGGGGGACTGTGACATACAGGCAGGCCTGCCTGGCACCTCTATTCCAAGATTTCTGGACAACAGCCTGAAAAGAATGAAACTGTCAGTCTTATTGTATCATTCCCCACAAGGGTGTGCAGGGCAAAGCAAAATATTACAGTCCTGGGAGGGTGGGGTAGAAAGAGCTTCATCAGTGAGTAGGCACTAAGTGGCAGCGAGAGAGATAGCCCCGGTGTGCCACTGCACAGGAGAGAGGAGGGTGACTACAGATCATGAACTGTATCCTTCAAAGAACCAGAAGAAAAAATTTTGAGAGTTTTCACCATAAGGAGATGATAAATGTTTAAGAGCGTAGATATATTTAACCTGATTTAAACATCACATAATGTGTACATGGATAAAAACATCACATATTATCCTACTGATACGTACAACTTTATGTTTTTGTATATCAGCTGAAACATAAATTTAAATGTAAAAACAAAACCAGTATTACAGTCCCCATGTAATCAGCCCTCGTGTCCTTTTGCAAAGTGCGAAGTGCACATTCTAGGAAAGGGGAATCTTGAGGCTGCACAACTTACACTCTCCACTAAATCCACACCTCTTTTCTTGCAGCTAGTGGCATGGCATATTTCACATGGAGCGGCACACCAAGAACCCTGAGAGATGTCACTGGCGCTCACTAGATCCTGGAGGAACCATGCGGAAGCCAGAGAAACAGCACAAATCCCTGCCTAGCACCCATGGGAACATGGGCCCGTCCAGCACAGATGCAAACTATTTACCATTTCTGCCATCAAAATGTAGAGACCTTAATTTCCCTCTCCTTTACATGAACCAGCCAAGTAGCTTTGCTTCTGACCAATGGAAAGTAACAGGGGTGGCAGTGATGAGTGAGTGACTGCTGTAGCCAGGTCATCCCAAACAATACATCTTCTGCCTGGTCTCGCCCAACCCCTATTTTAATTACTTTCTTGTCCTTGGGGCACAGAACTTAAGAGAGGAGCTTTATTGTAGGTCACATTTCACGTCTCACTCCATGCATTGGTCAGCTGATAAAGGACCACATCTAAGTATTACAGCTTTGGGGACCAAACCTTCAACACACGAGCCTTTCGGGGACTACTGTAGATAACATCCATTTTACAATGAGGAAATCAAGGCCTGGTGTAGAGAGAAAGCACTCACAGCGTGGTAGCCCAGAAACAGAGAGACAGGGGTGGGTGACAAGAATATACCTGTCCAGGTCATACTGCTAATGGCTCATTCCTCCAACAAGGCCCCACCTCCTAGTGGCTTACAAAATCATCAACGGGTAATTCACCAATGAGTGCAGTGCCCCCATGATCCAGGCATCTTGAGACTTTTGGAGGCCATTATAGATTCAAACTACAACAATGCTCCACTCAAGATGTTCACTCTCGCATCCAGCCACCATGTTATGAGGCAGTCCAAGACACAAGAAGGAGCTACGTGTAGCCAGGATAGCTGCCTGACCTACAGCTACCAGCACCAACTCCCAGAGATATGAGTGGGTCCATCAACAACCTTCAGAAGTTCCCAACTTCACATCACCGTACCTGAAGCTGAACAGAGCAAAGAAAACTACCTCTTCTGAACACTGCCCCAATTATGATCAAAATAAAAGTTGTCATTGCTCTAAGTCATTATTCTGGGGTCGTTTGTAATACAACAGATGCGTATAACAAACTCTTGTTATATTCACTGTGTTACTCAGTTTGTCATCCTGTGATACAATACCTGGAGGGGGGGAGCGGGGGACAAAGGAGCAAAGGCTTATTTTCATTCACAATTTCAGAGATCTCGGTCCATGGTCACTTGGCTCTGTTGCTTCTGGGCCCACAGTGAGGCACATCATGGCAGGAACCACGTGGCAGAGAAAAGTGGCCCATCTCATGGAAGACTGGGGGCAGGAAATAGAAAAGGAGAAAAATAGGTCCCAAAACAAGATATATCCTACCAGGGCATATTCTCCAACCATCCAGTTTCTCCAATTAGTCACCACTTCCTACAGATTCCATTACCTACCACTACCAATAGCCTAATTATGAGCCCAGCGATGTGCTCACCTACGGATGCATCAGAGCCTTCGCCTTCACAATACAATCACTTCCTGAAAGCACCATATCTAAGTATCACAGCTTTGGGGATAATAATGAAGGCTTACTCATTAGTTCCTAGACCTTCAACACATGAGCCTTTTGGAGAACATTGTAGATAATATCTATTTTGCAATGAGGAAATCAAGACTTGAAGAGATGTCACTTGCCTCACATAGCTCGCGGTTAGCATGGTCAAGACTCGAGCCCATCTGGCAAAACTTACGGCCTTGACACTACCTTTCTCATTTGCTTCTCCATCATAGAAACAAAGGTTTAAACACAGTTATAATAAAACACTAACTCATGTTTTCCATCTTCCGGCATTTTAGTCAAGAGTCTACTATACTTTGTATTTGTTATTTATTTTTAGCTTCATTTAAACACCATTTTCTCAGGGAAAGCAGCACTAAAATCTCAGCAAAGCCAGATTAAACTCCTGTGGGTTGAGCTGCTTTTTTACGAAACAGAGTAAAACTGTCCTCCTCCATCAGCTCCTGCTTCACACCTCACTGATAGGCATTAAAAATACCTATTATTATCTCACTGTGATGTCATTAGCAACACCTAAATTCAAAAACCATACCTTACTGTTTCTGCTACCCAACAGTGAATGCCTTGTTCACTCCAGTATCTTCCTTGAATGCAAGAGTTCATTCATAATGTCATGAGTAAGGTTTAAAATGCTTGACTTCCTTTGAAATTCTGAGCACCCAAGATTTATGAAGGTTTAACTCAAGGCTGGGGTTGACATCACATGACAGGGCAGTTTTTCTGGCAAAGGTGAGAGGATAGGACAAGTAGAAACCAGGCCGAGGGCTTTGGGAACAGGTGAAATGGTAGCTGGGAAGGGACAGAGGGAAAGTCCTAAGGACAGACTTGATGCTGAAGTTGAGACTCAGGACAAGCCAGAGGCAGCTCAGAAGTGGTACCTCCCTGGAGTCACAGCGGAAACCAGGAATAAGATTTAATCCTAATGAGAGAGTGCTGAGTGAGCGCCGGGAGCAGAGGTCTGCAGGCACAGCAAATCCCATGGAATGCTGGGGCCCATCATTTACTTGGATGTCACTGACAAATCGCTTAGCCTCTCTGCTTCTCAGCGTCTTCACCTGTAGGATGGGAGTGATTGTGAAGTAGCCCTGGACCTTGAGTACTTGGAGGAACCGTGTTATCACCTGCCTCCAAGTATCAGTTAAGATTTTAAAACTGCACAGTACCTGGGCAAGTAATCCCTGCATGATCTGTAGTGGCTATTCGTGAAACTCACCAGTCTCACTCACACCTTGGGCCTCAGCAAGCTGGGTGTGCTCGAAGGCCAGGTCCCCACAGAGCCTTCCCCCACCACTTGCCCTGCCTGCCCCATCCACTCCTCACCCTCTTTTGCTGTCATCACACAAGCAACCCAGAAGGCTTACTCATTAGTTCCCAGTTATGACACAATCCATCACCCCAGTCTTATTCCCTGGCCACTTGGTGCGATCCTTTTCCCCAACCCCAACTGAAACTTCATGATTTATGTCTTTGTTTTACTTGCTTATTGCTTTCATGCATGGGCTGTGTCTATCTCATTTATCCTGAACTTCCCTGAATTCCCAGGGCTAGCGTGTAATAGAAGGTCAATGAATGCTCCAAACGGCCCGGAGTCATGCTGATTATCATTTTGCAAAGGGAAGCAGGATTAGGCAGATGTCACTGAAGCTCCTAAGTGAAGGCAGAGGTATGAAGCATTCTTAGAAGACAATGGGCCCAGGGCTGTCTGTCAAGAAAGGTCAGAGAGAAAAGATGAGACAGGAGTCAAGGAGACTAGAGTAAAATCATCATCGCCTTAGGCCACCGACACACACATAGCTGGGCCTAAAATGAGTTGGTGACTATGGGGAAGACCCTGGAATGGACATACAGCCCTAAAAGTTTATCCTTTAATCAGACTCCACATGTAAACCGTCCCACAAATTTGTGAGCCTGTCCAAACAATTGCATACTGAAATGTTTGCACAAATGGTGCAAATTACAAAACTCTATGTCCAAGGGACAAAAATATACATGGCCAAGGTCACAGAGCCGCTTGGGTCATTGAATAGAAAGCAGAGATCTGGCCCAAAGCCAGTTTTCCCGGTCTGACCAGCTCACAGCTGAAAAGTCACATAGGAACTGGGTTAGTGCCTTACTCCCCGGAGTTTGGCCCTGAGGACTCGGAGGGATGACTCAGTGGAGTTCAGGGAGCCTAGACCCACCTGTTCATGCCACAGGAGCAGAGAAAACATGTCAGGAGAAGAGCAAGCTTTGAAAACGGTTAAATGTCAAGTACTCAGTTCTATAACCCTCTTTGAAGCACTTACTGGGAACAAGGTATTCCATTAATCCATACACATACACTGGCATTTAACTCTTGCAACAGCTCCACTAGACTGTCCTTGTCATTGTGATCCAGCAGAGGATCCTGAGACCCAGAGAGTAAAGAGGATATGCTCAGATTCACAAACTTAAAAAGACTCAAATGGAAGCATTTGAATTCAAATTCTACACCCTCTCTGGTGCCTTACAGCAGGCTCTGAAAGGCAACATGCACTGTAAAATCCCATTGATGCGTGCTGGTGAGTGGTGCACGTGTTTATTTCCCTGCTCCAGAGACCCAAGTGTCCTGTCTTAGCAACTTCTACCTCCGTGAGGCTCAGACCCTGCCATGTGCATTATAGCTATTTATCAAATGTTGATTGAATTGACGAGCACCTGCACTGATGGCTACCAGACTGCACGGTCAGTAGACCAGTCACTACTCACACCACTCATTCACAGATGAACAAGTTTATGAGATTCACTTCCATCAACGGAGTCATGAGGGAAGCGAGCTGACATGAGAACAGGACTAGGCTGGACCACAAAGCAAAGCCTGAGAAAGGAGGCCAGTGAACCCTGCAGCAGCAACCATAATGCCAAAGGAACCTGCCTCATGGTGGGCAACCGAAGGCAATGCAGAAAAGCAGAAGCACCGGAGTAAAGAGCGTGAGGGCAAATTCCAGTTCCTGCGCTAGGCTGCAGACTTGGACCGGTGCTTACTCTATCTGAACCTCAGCTTCCTCACCTGTAAGTGAAAATGATGCCACCTGCTGCATGGGGCTGCTGTAGGGAATATAGATAGCATACAAAAAGCCTGTGGCATATTGTAAATGTGTGGCTGTTATGAATTCAAGGGTGATACTAACACTAGGCTAAGATTCCCCACATAACATCTTGCCCAGAGTAGAGTACTGGTGCTACTAACATTCATTTCAGTGTAAGTCACTAAAAAGCAGAATTTCGTAGTGGTGAGTCAATCACCAAAACCACCAAACTCCACGACTGTCTGCCTCCCACTGGCCCTGAGACTTCCTCCCAGCCTCAAAATCCCCACACATTTCATAGCTCAATCTTTCTATGAACATTACATTAGAGGAAGTTTAGAAAAACATTCTCAGATGGAATAGCTATTACTCGGGCGTTTTTAATACTTAGCAATTAAAATCTTCAAAATGAGAAAATCAGCAGGCAAACTTTTAATGCTCTCAATGAAGCTCAACCACGGGGAAGCCAGATTCGGTGCACCCTACGCACAGCTGGTTTTTTGTGGTAGGAAACAGCTGGGGAAGGCAAGTCTCTGCAAATTTTCTGAGTTGAGTGAGGAGAGCCTTGCAAGGAAAGTCACAAATACCTATTACTTTGAGAAGCTCCAGGATGTAGTTTATAATGTTATTTTATATTCTAAGACACGGTAAAGAGTTAACCCATTTCCTTCCAACTCAGAGTCTAACATTTCTAGCTTGAATCTGACTTGTCACCTCCTAGGAAACTGGTTACCCTTCTGATCACGCTAGCGTGAGCAGTCACACCCCTGAGGGATGGCCAGCATGCAGAGACTGAGTCAGAGGTAGGGCAGGGGCCTGGGAGCCAACATTTCTAACAAACTCCTGGGCAATGCTGCTGTTTGGTGGTGTGCATGCTTAGAGTAAATAAGCACAAGAGGCTGGAATCCTACTAATGCCAGTAGAGTTCATGGGGGGGATTAAATGTTTGCAGATTTTTTCCTCTCCAATGAGCTTTTTCTATAAATGGAAATCTTAAATTAGGCTTGAAAATTAAAGAATGCTATTTAAATCAAATTTCATCAAGGAGGAAGATTTAGAAAAATAAATGACTTCACAGTTGTTATGCTGAACCAAGGTCACCCATCTTCACTGAAACTGGAAAGGCCCCTGACCTCTCCTGACAGTCTCAGGGACGTTCCGAATCATTCCTCTGTGGCTTGACCTCACCACTCATTTTCTGAACGACCTAGGTCTGAGCACTTCCGCCCTTAACACGCACAAGCTACCTAATCCTTTCTGTCTCTTTGCATGAGGAAGAAAATACATTTATGTTACCTGGCTGGCAAAATTGGGAAGGAACAAATGTCTTGTGAGGAGAGATCTTTATTCACTGAGTTCTGCAGCTTCTCCTGTGTGGTTCCACTCCAGCCCACACTCCAGCAGCTTGAGCCACAAGCTCTCTGTTTAACACCAGCTCCTCTAGTCCCCTGCCATTCCCAATCCTCAAAATGCTCTTCTCCCTGGACCATCTCTCTCTTAATATAACTTCTGCTCATGCTGCTTCCACCAGTGAATCCTGCAACCCCACCTGGAACCTCACGGCCACCCTCTATCCCAGCCTGCAGCTGCTTCTCCTCCCAGCATGGCACTCACAGAGCACCTGTTTGGCCTCACCACAAATGCTCAAAACCATCACACACGATTAGGAAGATGCCAGATTAGAAATGTGAACTGATGAGCCATTTCTTCTCTCAGCAAGACCTGCCAACTTGCATATGTGCACGGAGAGCCTGTGTCTGAGGCTGGGCATGTGCACATGGTAAGTGAGAAGACCAGAAGGTAATACCATTACAGAAAATCTTGAAATGGGACAAAAAAAAGATGGTCATTTGGAGGATAAACTGTGAGTTCTCTTCCTGTATCAGACAGTAAGCACCTACCTAGGTAGGCTTGGGAACCAGCTCCTGTCACTCTTCACATAGCTCTGCTTACCGTGTGCCCCCAAAGGAAGCCCTTGCGGTCCTTCCTCTGAGCCTGTACCCACTCCAACTCCTCACATTTGAGTCATTCCAAAAAAAAAAAAAAAAAAAACCCTTAGTTCTGAGCATCATGTCTGTTCTCACTTTTTCTACTCTTCACCCACTACCTTTTTGAGCCAAGGAGATAGTGACGTTGGACTTGTTTCAAAGACTCATTTTAGTTTTGCCAAGTCATATTTTCTGTCTGTCACACTAAAGGCCAAAGGTGTCGCCACATCTCCTGCTGTACTACATGGCTCAATGAAAACTGCTGAAAAATCGTTGGATGGAAGATACTCTAAACGCTGTGCCAGCCCCAACATGAACTTGATAATTCAGGCTCCCCACTGTTCCGAGCAGTCTCTGAGAGTCTGCCCAAGCACAGCTCGTGCTCCATTGAGATTCAGATTCAGCAAGCTTCACTGAGTGCCTATTACACGTGAAGCTTTTTATATGATTCTTTTAAATCTACCACATAAGATAGGCATTCTTATATCCATCCCACTCCTGAGAAAACAGAGGCGCAGAAAAAAATTCAAGTGCCTTTGCCAAGATCACATAGTTAAGACATTGCAGGGCATAGTTCAGCCCAGCACCCAACTTCAAATGTAGAGCTTTTCTCATTTTAAAATGATATCAGTTTCCCACACCAGAGCCCAACAGTGCCTTGTTCAATATCGGCACAAAGAACATTTGTTAAATGGATTTGTCTTTGCTTAGTATCGATGCTTTGGGGGAAGTGATCTCAGTCACATCAATTTATAATGTAAGAACTGCAATAATTTAATTTTTACTGAGGGTTCAAAATGCAGCTATATTTAAAAAGAGAATGAGAAAAAATTCCAACAGACCAAGATCATTAATAATACCATGAAGATTCCCATGCCCTTCTTTTCAAAGAACTTTTAATGTGAAAGAAAGAGCAAGAAGTTAAAAATTATCTTTCCAAAGACAGTTCCAGGTATAAAAAAATGACAGGCAGACACAGACACATCAAGACTTCTATTTTTGGTACAAAAACACTTCTATTTTTTGGTGCAAAAACTTTTTTTTCAATCATCAGGTTTGTTTTGAACTTAGTTGTATGATAATACAGGTATTTGAGGACCCATAAAACACAGGAAACAACATGAGCTCGATGGTAGCTGACTTAGCAAGATGATTCACTATAAGCTGTCTACAAGTTCCTAACAGATACTAACTTTGTGTCACCAGTGATGAACTCTAGGGCCATAATTGTCGGATATGTGTACAATCAACAAACGTATTACCCAGAAGCTATTTTGTCAAATCATCTTGAACAGAATTTAATATAAACAGGCATTCAAACTGATTTCACAATAGCCCTGAGTTGAGATTCCAGTTGCTCCATATTCTTATATCCTCTTAGAACTGCAATTTTTTTTATTTTAGCCATTGTCATTAGCATGCAATGGATCTCACTGTGGTTTAAAATTACATCTTCCTGATTACTAATGATGTGGAACTTCTTATTCATGAGATTATTGGCCATTCTTACATGCTCTTTTTTGTGAGGCACTCTTCAAGGATTTTGTCTGGGTTTTTTTGAATCATTCTTTTATAAAACTGTAGGAAATTTTTATATATTTTGGGCATGAATCCTTTGTCAGATATGCACACTGTGAATATATTCTCCCAGATGGAGACCCAGCTATTCTTACAAAGGTGTACTTTCGACAAGCTTGGGGACAAACTCAGGCACATCATTAGGACTGCAGCTCGTGTGTAAGAAAGCCCATGGCCAGTGCATCTGAGATGGCTGCTCCACCGAACTCTTCAGTACAAGATGACTTCTTACATTAAAAATGAGAGTTTTCAATTTTCATTCTGTTGTCAGTCTGACAAGAGCATCTCACATTCACTGATACCTAAAGTGTGACATGGGACACAGGCCCTGCATCTACACGTCTGGAAGTAGCAGCATTGTGGAGGAAGCAGAGGAGGTCTACCAGCACAGCAGTCCCAGCAATTGGTGCCTGTGTAAGTATGTATCCAATCGCCAACATCCAAATGGAACTACAAATGACAACAACTCAGCCCTATACTAGATATTTCCACAGATATTCTGTATCGACTCACATTTATCTTTGTTTCTCACACTATCCAAGTCAAATTCATACAATAATAAAGGTGATAAAAATGGCCAATGTCAAAGATAACCCAAGCAAGGCTGAAACATAAATTTTTATAACTTAGCTTTTCTCTTTGCCAAACTCATTTCTACTTACTATAGAAAAATTGAGAAAATATAAATAGAACAAAAAAACCCAAGCTTATAACCCTAATCCCCCAAAATAAGTATTCTAACATTTCAGAATATAACTCATCTTTTTCTTCTGTTTGTCTTTAAAATGAACTCAGACTACATAGTGTTCCTCAACTTGTCTATTTTTTTTTTTTACTGTGACGATATTTTCATGTCATTGCACCATCTTCTATTAGATAATGTTTAATGGCTGGATGATTCTCAATTGGCTAGAAGCACCACGGTTTATTTAACCAATTTCCTACTGCTGAACATTTAGCTTGCTTCCAATTTTTCACTTAACTGCAACACTAGGACAAACATTCTAATAGCTGAATCTTTGAGTATCCAGTATTATTTTCTTTCAATAAACTCCTGGAAGTGGAATTGCTGGGTCTCCAGGAAGGCAGATGTTTTAGATTTGATACAACTTGTACAACTACCCTCTAATTAAAAGAAAAACTGGCCCGAGGTCATGGCTTGGTGGTAGAGCACTGACATAGCATGCACAGAACTCTGAGAGTAGGAGCTGTGGGCCACGAAGGAAAGAAAGAACTTCTCCCATTCATGGACCAAGTATGCAATAGGTTCTGTGTGAGAGGCTCTACCTGCATTTGCTGCTTGCAACAGCACAGGAGGGATCGTTTTTCCTGGATTCTACAAAGGAGGTTCCCCAGATTCAGCAGTCATCCAGGTACCCAGGTTTTTTCCACTTATGCCCCTCCTTTAGCACCTCCAGGATCTTGGATGGGAGGACTGTTGGGGGTGGAGCCCGGAAGTGGGCCACTTCTGCTCACATTCTCTTTGCTAGAATGCATGGACATGGCCATGCATAACTACAAAGGAAGTAAGAATGTGTCGCGGGGCTAGGAGCCCTGGAAGGAGGCACACAAATGCTAGTGTGCTGGAGCAGGGTCTGTCATTTTCAAGGAATTGAAGGCAAATGAGCTTTCTTCCCAGGCTTCAGTAAACTAGGAAAACAACAACCCACCCTCTGCATCACCCCACACACCGAGGCAAATCCAGAAGTCACAGGCAGATTCCTTGGGTCATCCTCCCGCGTTCATCCCCAGCTTTGGCCTCACTAGCTGGGTGCCTTTGAGTACTATACCAGCGACCAGGCCTTGAGAATTTTCTATAGAGGAGCTGGTAAAGTAAACGATGAAGCAGCCAAACTTTGGAATCAGAGTACCTAAGTTCAAATTCTGGCTCTGCCATGTACTAGCTGTGTGACCTTTGGCAAGCTACTTCCCTGTGCTTTACTTTCCTCAGTGGAAAAATGGAGTTAATCATAGAGACCAGATCATAGGTAGTGGTACTAAATGTCTCATATGTGGAAAAGTGCTTTAAGTGATACTTGGTGGAGAGCAAGCCTCAGCTGTTATTGTCAGAATGACGTGCCCAGTGTTGTGCTCAGGGCTCTGAAATCAGCAGGCTTCTTCGGGCCAGGTTCCTCCTCTGCAAAGTGGACGAGATGGTGCTTCCTACGGGGCTGTTGCTGGCAAAGCAGAGGCATCTACGGAAGGCGCAGGGCGGCCGGCCACAGGGAGTCCGTCCACAAAGGCCATCGCTCTAGTCTCCCCCACAAGCTCCATTCATCAAGCCTTGCCCGTTGGCACAATTGCCTCACCCTGTGCTGCTGTCGAAGGTCACTGCGACAATCCCAGGCTCTCATTCAGTGTGAGCCGAGAGAAAGAGAGCGCTGTGGGCAACGCCATCTCCCACATTCGCCTCCCATCCCATTGTGCACAAGGAACATGGTGTCGCATGCACATTATGTCACTTCTAAGGGCAGTTGCCCTTCCCCCTCGGGCTCCATTCAGTGCAGATGAAAAGGCACTGCCTTTGCCATCTGCCTTCCTGAAATATTTGTCCTGCACACTGATATCCCAGGACATAGTGCAGCCCCCTTGGGAGCCCAGGGGACTTCTATTTCCACCTGGGGCCTGTTTAGCCTGGGACTGATCCTGCCACCGCCTAACAGGCTAGCATAGCCCACGGCCACCGGCCACCTTGAGTCTCCCAGGTCCTGCTTGATGCCCTCAGAGCCCCGCCTGCTTTCAGAGGCCCAGAGGGTGCTCTCTAACAGATCCTTACAAGTTGGGTCTCCTGGTCCCGTCCTATAACCCCATGTCTTCACTAGCCCCAGCCAGCGCCCCCTTGAGGAAGCATCTGGGTTCAAAATGTCTCTTGGCTCCAGGGGAACACATGATCACATCGGCCCTCATGTTATTTTTGGTTCAATTACACAGTACTAGGAATTAAAACCAAGGGCCTTTCAGCTGAGCTTCATCCCCAGCTCCTTTTCTTTATTTTGAAACAGGGTCTCACTAAATTGCTTAATTGCCAAGGCTGGATTCAAACTCACAATCCTTCTACCTCAGCCTTGCAGTGTGCTGGTATTATAGACATGTGCCAACATTCCAAGCCCAAATAAATACTTAAATTCAAATTAAATATTTAGTGAATGCGATTTGCAGTCACTGTGTTAAGTGTGAGAAATACAAAGTCTAATAAAGCATACTTCTTTCTTTGCAAAATTCCCAGCCCAAGTGGGGAGGCAGATGAGAGAGACCAAGAATTGGGTGATAAGGGGATACAATGAAGACTGGAACATGCAGGGCTAGGCACAGGGGAGGGGCAATGCTCCCTCTACCCAAGGGGTCAGCAAGGGATTCCCAGGTGAGGAGATGCCTTGCTGAGCCTTCAAGGATGCCGGGGTTCAGTGGGGTTCAGCCAGGGAACCAAGGTGGGTTTCTCTGCACCAGAGAGCACAATTATAGGCACATAGGTAAACAAAGGCAGAGGCCCACCACAACCTATTTAGAAACACTAAATTGTATTGTTGACGATAGATAGCGGTAGGATGCAGGACTATAAAAATTATTTTTTAAAAAGTCTGCTGCCCATGCCATGGGTATCAGGTGGGCAGCTCAGCTTCGCATGCCCAGAACTTCCAGCACTGAATCCCATATCCCAGAAAGTCTTGATACTGGGAAAAGTAGGGTAGTTGGTCATACTACTGAAGTTGCTTTTTGTCATGCTAAGAAGCTTGGACATTTTTGCAAAGGTGGCAAGGAATCAGTGGGAGGTCATAAACAAGGAGGTGACATGATTGGATTTGTATTTATAATTTATGCAGAAAACCTACGTCCCTGCTTCTACCATTGGAATAGTGAGTATGGTGGTTAATCTTGATCGGCTGGTGAGATTAGTAAAGCACACTTCTACGTGTGTTTGGGTGGGGCACAGAGGTGTGACATAGGGGACTATATCATGTCCCTGGCCACTTCCTCCCTGGGCACTGATCTCCTGTGTTCTGCTTCCAGCAACCATGAGGTGAGTCACTTCCTCCTGCCAGGCCCCTCTGCTATTATTTTCCTGCCTCGGGAGGCATGTGAGCATGGACTGAAGACTCCGAAACAATAAGCCTAAATTAAACTTTTCCTCCTTTAAGTTGTAGATGTCAGGCATTTTTCCCCAGCAACGGAAAGTTGACTAATACAGTGGGCATTGCTTCATCCATGAGCATCTTCTCATGGATCACACCATGGGACCAATAATGCCTCAGAGCACACTGAGCTCCAACACTGTTCCATAACATCGAAGTTCCTGCCACTGCCTGTTGTCCTGAAATGGAGCACAGAGGGTGCCCCAAGTGGGAGCTCTTCCCCTAACACACACACACACACACACACACACACACACACACACACACACACTCCTCATGGTAATCTACTCAGGTGAAATTCACTTTCTGGCAGCCCATTAGATAATAGGACATGAAAATTCCACAGATACTTCAAGCATGCCATGATTTTCCTGGACCAGCACCATCTCTAGCCAGTGCCTTCCAGACTTTCAGAGCCACAGGGATGATACAGCTAAGGCAATGAAACAGCAGTAGCCTAAGGAAATCCAATATAGGGAGAAGCCGACTGTAACAGCCTTGACAGATATCAATGTCACTGTGTTGTGTTCAAATTTCATGAAGGCTGACTAGACAGACTATTGCCCGAGTGGAAAGAAGACATACTCTATTATTTATTAGTTTTGTTTCCATAAAAGGATTTCATTTACATGGCTAATTGCAAGTAACAGCAACAACAAAGGGATGGGGAGACTCTGACAGAAAGGATGTTTTGTTAGGAAGCCTAGAAGGTAAAAATCAGCATGGTGGAACTCAACCCTTCTGCAATAGTAACACATGATATTAATTACATAACCTTGTCACTTATGTCCAAAAATAGAGGCACTGGAGCTTTGGAGACACACATGAAATGTGTTTTGGGAATGGCTTGTTGGTGACTTGGAAGTCTGTTAGGTTCTTGGGGCTGATGGAAAAGGGAGTGCGTCCCAGGAAGCGAGATAGTGTGAGCGTAGTTGGCGCTGTGTGAAGCAGGAAGAGGCATGTGGAGTTTGGGAGGGGGTGGGGTGTCTTAGAGAAGGGCTGGGGGAAGCAGGCCGACTGGAGTGAGACAGAGGAGCATCCTCTGAGATGCACACACCAGGCTCCGTCAGCTTTCCAGAGGCACAGTAGCTTGGATAGGTGTGAGGGAAGGCAGAATCAGGGTAGCAGAGGTGGCAAGATTTGGGCCAGAATGGGTCATCGCTGTCTGTCATCCTCCCATCTGCCCTCCCTTCTTCCAAAGTAGCCATTCAGGACTTTGTTCAGGACACAACTAGGAAAGGCAGGAAAGGTGGCCATTTTCCAATAAGCCAAGTGTGAAGTACAGGCTTGCATTTCTCCCAGGTTTCACCTGAGAACTTTGCTACTCTTGTCATTGCTGCATGGTACCCCCCGCCCCCACTGCCTTCCATGTAAGAGGGCTTGCTCTACTCTCTCTCTGAGTCCCTCGCCTTTCTACGTCATCCCAATTGGCTCCATACCCAGTCACCAGGGACTCTGTGTCCGTGATGCCTACCTTGCTCCATCCAGCCTCCCTGGCCCCGAGCCATGTTACAGGCTGCCAACCTTCTCATCGCAAGCTACGTGGGTTCGTGGAGCAGATCTCACGGGCCCTTGCAGTTCTCCAGACAGCCTCTGGCTCCTTCAAGACTAAGCATGGGCAGCAGCGTCTCTTGGAAACACCCCTCATGCTACATTTTCGCCTAGTGGGGAGGGAATTCAGAGAGGCTGAGTAACTTGCTCAAATGACACAGCGAACAGGAGTTGTAGCTAAAGCCCGAAGTCAGGCCTGTGGAGAAAGCAGATGCTCTTTGCTCACGCACATCCCTGGCCCTGAGTCTGGGACTGGGAAAACCAGAATACAAGGAAGCCTCTATCCTCAAAAGGCTCAGAGTCTGGGATGGGCCAACATTCTGCTGTCTGGGTGCAAGCACCTCAGAAGCCAGGATACCCTCAGAGAAGCCTGGGACACGTGGCTACCAGCTGTTCTTTTCCAAGTCAGCCTCAAACCTGCCCTAGTGACTCTGGCAGAGACAGAGTGGGTGTCACACAGGGACGCCTCTCAGCTCTGAGTGACGTCCCCCACTGCACTCAGCTCTCCGTCTGCCATTTCAAAGACCCATCCAAATGTAAAGCTTTCATCACCACCAGCCCTATCATAGCAAATAGTGAGGCACTGCTCTTCATTAAAGGTATGCACCGATTCCGAGAGGCGCCTATCAGCGATTCGGTGCGTGCACACTGCGCCACTACCCCGTGTCTGCCAAGGGACTGATAAGGGGCCTCTCATCAGGCTTTGACAAGCAGTAGTATGGGAGGATGCATCGGAGGCCCCACTGAGCCAGGGGCACGTTGCCAAGGAATAGACTCAGGAGTGGGGAACAAAGGCGACCAGAACAATGTCTCAAAGCAAGCAGGGAAGACTGGAAATGAGGATGAGCTAAGTAGGCCCCCAAAAGCCCCACCTCCACTTTCTGCCAGGCCAGAGTCCATTGCAACTTGGAAGTCAAAAGACAAATGACACGTACGGGGGGCCAGGATGTGCCAGCAGCCCAGGAAGGGGAGAGCTGTGTTTGCAGTACTCAGAGTCACCTCACTGCACACGGCGCTTGTCTCACACACATGTTCCGCCAAGCCTTCTCCCCTCTCCCCAGAGGGGAGCTGTTTGCTCAAGCCCGGACAGCTCCGCCTTGTCAAATGCTGTCTCTAATCTTCCACTTGCCTCTTGTCTCCCCGCCTCAACTCCTTAGTCTACTGGAAAGGCTGTAATCCAAATGAACCTTCACGTGCTTCCTGTCCCTTCCCGAGCCAGGCAGGGCTGCTACACTTCCACTCTCACTGCCTTCATTTTTACCAACAAACATAACTCCTCTGCTTTCCCACGGGGACAAAATGAAATGAAAGTCTTGAAAGCCTTATTGGAATGGTTGAACCACTGCCCCCGAAGTAGACGACCTGGCTTGTCCTTCCTAGTACGTCTTTTAGCCGTCTAGTGGGGAGGGAATCCAGAGAGGTTGAGTTATTTGCCCAAGATCACACAACAAACAGGAGTTGAGGACAAGGCTCAAACTCAGGCCCATGGAGAAAGTAGATACTCTTTACTCATCCACATCCCTGACCCTGGAGTCTGGGCCTGGGAAAACCAGACAACAAGGAAGCCTCTACCCTCAAGGGGCTCAGAGTCTGGGATGGGCCAACATTCAGCCGTCTGGGTACAAGCACCTCAGAAGCAAGAATTCCCTCAGAAGAGCCTGGGACATGTGACTCTTACTGGTGTAATGAACAAGAAAGTGCTCTATTCTTTTGAGCATTTCCAGCAACTCAAAACCTATGCTGTATGCCCAGTTCACACTCCCCCATCCTTTATTCACACCTGTGGTAAAATGCTATATGCTAGGAACACGGGGTCTCCCTCAAGGAGCCCAGGGCCAAACATCCAAACACCGTGGGTAGGATATGTCACCCAGTGCCCTGCAGGGGCTGATAAGTGTCCCTGAATTAGCCTAGGAGAGAAAAGAACAGAGCAGAATAAGAAATGGAGAGGAACAGAGGCCCATCACGTGCACAGGCCTTCCAGCTAGAGGAGTGACTGCAAAGACATGAGGCCAGAAGAAGGCATAAGGCGGCGCCTCCCAGGCTCCCTGGCAGCATCCCTATTTGCTGGGTTTTCAACATCCTTAGAACAATGCATTATGCAATTGAAATGCTTTAAAGATCTAACTTTTTACTCTCACTGGCAATAAAACAAGAGCTGAAAAAAATGACAGAGCGTGTCCAGGGCCAGAGCCAGTTCCTAGATTCTTGTCTGTGGTACTTTCCCCACGCTGTGTGTTCTCAGCCCCCTCCTGACCACCTGGGCACCGGCTTCCCTCCATGGGAGTGCTGGCTGGACCTTAGGACTTACCTGATAACTGAGCTCAACCAAAGGTGCACTAAAGGGTTTCCCAGGAAGTGGCATATTGCAAACTGGTACAACAGCAAGAGATAAATGCTTGTTAAGCATACAAACATGTACAGACCCAGGTCCAATGTCACTTCCTGCAGGAAGCTTTCCCTGGCTACTGGCCCAGACCAAGTATCCCTCCTCTGTTTTCCCAGAGCCCCAGTGTTAATATGTCTGGATACTTGTCACACTTCTCTAGTTATCCCTTCATTTTCTGCCTTTCCTGCTAAACTGAAAGTTCCAGACGGCATCTGGTATAGAGTAAGTGCACAATGGATAGTCTTAATGGGTGGGTGGATGACTGGAGAAATGGGTGGCTAAATGGATGACCAGACAGATAATGAAACAAAGGAAAAAAGAAAAAAAAAGTCTATTTCTTTTAAAAACTGAAATTGCAGAAAGAACTTAAGACAAATTAAAAGAACTTGAGTTCAAGTTCTACTTCATTTGTCACTAGCAGTGCAATGACAGCTGAGTCTCTCATTCCCTCTGAGCCCTATGGTATCTTCTGGGTCAGGGATTTCTAAGTGCACCTATCCCAGGGTCGCCATGAGACCAAAATGAACAGTCACTGTGAAGGTGCCTTGTAAATTAACAAATGTGTGTATGTGATCTGTACTTACCAATCAGCATACCTCGTCAACAAGTAAAAGAAAACTACCTTTGAACACCATTTTAATGATATTGGATCACATAGCCAGAAACGCACAAACAACATTTTTGAAAAAATTTGAGGAGGAAACATCAGCATAAAATGAAAAGCAGTATTTTTCTTAAAAGTATTTTCCCTCAACTTGCCTTTTCCCCTATGATGTATCTAGTTTTAAAACAACAAGCACAGCGCTGTGTTCTAGCATATGAAAGAAGACAGATGAAATTTGCCTTTAAAAAGTATGAATATATTGTGGTCATTTGTCTGAGCAATAATTTAACCCTATACATATTCAGGTTTTTTTGCCTCATCTTCCAAAATCCCTGTAAACCTCCCCACTAAGATATTTGTAGTGATATTTGTGTTTTTAATAAAAATGAGTCTTGTGAACAGAGGATAATAAAATGATCATAAACACACCCCCCACCATCACCATGAGAAGATAAAAAATAAGGATCTACAGAAATAGCAACTGATAATAACCTGGGCTTCCTTTGTTGAGACCTTCTGGGAGAACTTCAGTGCTTTATGAGCTGGAGTGACAAGATCTGAACATCTGTGCAGAGGAGAGCAAGCGACTTCCTCATAATTCTGTGGATAAATTCATATCCACGTGAGACATAGCACCCGGTGGCTCATGCACAGAGATAACAAGCCGTGCTACTGAACAGCACTGGCTGATGGATCTCTCTAATATCTAATTTAATAAGGGGAAATTGGGAGAAAGTAAATTCACACTGAAGTACAGCGAGAGATGAGCTTCCGGCAGGCAAGAGTGAATACTGAAAATCCGGCCCTAGGAAAAAGACAATTCTGCAAAGAATTTTGCTGGAAGAGGAAGAAACACCAATTCTCTCCCCTGGCTCGTGTCTCTCATTTGTTTGCTGGTCTGTGTCCAGGCTTTCTTCGGAATGAATTTAGACACATCTGAGGTTGAGAGACTATAGCAAGCCAACAGCAACCCTACAGAGGCCTTGCACCCTACCCTTGTGGAAGAAAGAGCACTTTACCCTCATTGGTGGGACTGTCCTCAAGTCTAGGGATCCTGTAGAGAACAATTGTTTGTCACAAATCAAAAAGTTAGACAAATAAGTATTTAGTGAGTGGCCACAGTAGCTAGTCTTGGGGCAGGATTTGGAAAGAATACAGAAATGTAACAAGCCATCCCAAAGCTGGGAGGACCTTTTGGTGTGGCTAGAGAGGAGGATATCAGTATCTGAGCCCTGACTGGAGGCTGGACCGGTCAGATTGAGACACCTTGTAGCTGGAAGCATCATCCACCATCAGGGACAGACACTAAGTTGGTCTTTGTGTCTGTAAAAGACTGTAAATCAAAAGGTAGTGGCAGGGTCTTCATAAAGAAAGGGTAAGACAAACTCAATCCAAAGAGAAAAACAGGTTCACAAAAGAGGTCAAACTACCAAGTGAACCAAACAGTAAGGGAACAAAGTGGGAGGAAGGTTATGTACCCTGAACATCTAGTTGATTTCTCCTGGGTTCACAGTATTCCCAGTTTAGGCTTCTTAAAAATCAAAAGACAGATGATTTAAAAGATAATAATTTAGTCAAGTCCAGTGATGCAAGTTATAATCCTAGCACTCTGGGAGGCTGAGGCAGGAGGATCAGAAGGTTAAACCGAGTCTGGAAAACTTACTGACTTGGGAAGACCCTGTTTCAAAACCAAAATCAACATGGGCTAGGCACATAGCTCACGATGAAGGGCCTGAGTTCAGTCCCTAGGGCCACAAACAAATAAGTAAATAATTGATCCTATTCCCTAGCTTCAGGTTGTATTCTTTTGGTAGTTCTACTATTTGGTTTAAGAAATGAAAATTTAAAATATATTTGCATAATTGCAACATACAGGTTCTGGCAAAGCACAGTGAGCCTGGTGGCTTCTGAACTACACAGCATCACCTAGACTTCATCTTGGTGCCCTGGTGACCCTGACAGCCCTAAGACCACACCGCAAGCAGTGCAAGTCATCCCTTGTTGACAACAGCGATGTGGGCATTCTTAAGTAGATAATTTCTGAAAAGGCATTTAAGAAAAAATTTCTTCAGAGGTGCTGAGTATTTAGGTTCCCAGATAACCAGTCATCTACTGGGGCTGGCAAAGGTCTAGGTGCCAAGTTCACATGTACATAATAGATTAAGAGAACAAGATTATGTGTAAAGTCAGAAAACCATGGTTAAAGTGCTTGAGGAAAAAAAGGACTAGTGATACACGAGGCAAGTTACGGTCATAATATGATATATGTACTAAGTTTATGTTTCTGGAAAACTAAGAAAGATATATCCTTAATATAAGTTCTAAATAATTATCCAAATAATTTAATGTCTTGTTTTCATATAAATGATATCAATTACAGTGACTACATCTTTTCTGTGGAAGCAAATAAGCAAGTGGATAGCGCGTTATTCAGCCACAGTTTTCTCAGCTAAGAGCTGCAGACATGATACCCACCTCTTATATTACTCTTTCATTTAACACACATCAAAGATTCATCATGCCCAGCCACAACCAAGTACTAGCTATATAACAGCAAACATGATGGTGCTCTCAGAGTTATGAATTTTATTCCAGGGGGGAGAAATGATAAATGATTATGCATATAAGCATGCGATGTCATTTTAGGTAAGATGATGTTGTGACAAATAAAAGGAAAGATGAGGACGAAAAAGAGGGAAGTGGGATCCTGCAGACAGGTTGGTAGAGGTGACATATATGGTCAAAGGAAGAGGGAGAAACAACTGTGAGAACACTGGGGAGCCATCTCTCAGGCAGAGAGGACAGCAGGTGCAAGGACAGGAGAGTTGACAGCTTCTAAGCAGTGCGAAGGTCATGGTGGCCAAAAGGGACCGTCAAAAGAGATGAGGTTAGAGAAACAAGCAGGTGCCAGATCTGGGAGTGTCTTTTACACATCCAGGAGGGTAGAATGAGTTGAAAGCACCAAGGAGTGGGACTCCGACTCAGACATTTGACAATAATCAACAGAGAGGTGACAGTAAAGCTGAAGGACTGGATAAGATCACCTGCAAAGTCAAAGAAAAAAGAAAAAAATGACTAAGGTCTGATCCCTGGGGTAATCAACATCCAGCAAGGAAGACAGTGAAAGGGAGAAAACTTTGACAGTGGAGAGAGAACAAGACGGTGTGAACGCTGTGTGGAGAATGTGTTTAGTTTTGTGGGAATGACATGAGATACTATCTATGAAAGCCTTAGCACAGTGTACAGCAAAGAATCAGCTCTCCAAAGTTATTAGCTTCCCCCAGATTTTGAAAAAAAAATTAAGTCCTTCATATTTAAGATAAGAAATCAGAGTAGGCCAGCGCAAGAAACAATTTTCTCCCATTTATATGTAAAGGAATATAGGACCAAGACACAAGGTTAACATATTTTTTTTTTTTTCTGGAAGTCTCAACACCGCAAACAGCCAGATGCTATGAGATGATTACAATGTAATGTTAGCTGGGACAGAAAGGCCTGAAAGCTACTTTCTGTGGAAGTCACTCCATCTTACTTGCTACTAAATCCGCTCCAGTCTAGTCCTTTGCTGTCTCATGGAGATGGGACAGGGTTTTGGAACACAATTCATCCTGTCTGCTCGGAGCCAGTGCTCACTGCACACTTCTCTTTGAGCACAAAGGAATGAGGATTCCATGTTGAAATCCCACTGCTCCCCTCTGCAGGCACCCCAGACATCCGGGGGAGCACTACCAGCCCACTGCATTGGTCCACTGCGCTAGCCAAAAAAAAGGCCTTGCTGACAGCCACTTAATACCCAGGCCATGCTCCATCTGAGGAAAATGCAAACCCAGCTGTCATCTAACTCACAACAAATGTGGACCCTCCAGCAGCAAGCTCAGCAGACGGAGTAACAGAGAAAGCTCCCAGACCTTGAGGGACAAAGGAACCTAGCAGAAAGAATCAGAAGATGCTTGGCATGGGGAAGACACATATGTATTGTTTCATAAGAGAGTAGGGATGCCCATTGGTAAACCGTGTTTAAAATGAGAAAACTGAGCCACACAGAGGGGGCAGGAACTCACCCAAGAGCATGTGGCACACATAGTTGTGAGCAAGAATTATAACCAAGTCTCCCTCTTTCTTACCTACAGGATTAGTAGGAGAGTTAAATGAAATACAGAAACAAGTGTGTATAAATGCCTGGGCCCACAAAGCAGAATCAAGCAAGTCTGATTTTGCAGTTGGGTGGCTTCCACTCGAATCTGGACTAAGAAAGTATAAAACTCCGCAAACATTACTTTTAACCTCCACAGCCCTCCAGTACCTCACTGTTAGTACTGTACCTAATTTCTTCAAGGAGTGTGGTAAAGAAAAAAAAATTAAGAAAACAACGCACACAGCACAATCCCTGGCATACAGTAAGTACCTGATAAATGTTGGCTATTTTCAGTAGCAATAATAATACTGTCAACTATCTGAATGGCCTTGGAAACATTCCTTCTCCTCTAGAATGACAGGTATTCTTCCCTGTGAAATGGGGAGGGTGCAGTTTAAACTAGAACTAGTTAGGAGGTAGGAGAACCTGGCGGTTCAGGATGCATCGTCTGGCATCAAGCAGTGAGGACTTGAGGGCTGGTTCCTCCACATTTTGTGTTCTGAGAGAATCACATCTAGGAGAACTGCCCTGTTCCATCAGGGAAAAGATAACAAACACTATCTAGATGCTGGATTTTTCTGAAAATGAAATTATGTATGCAAAATTGTTCGCACGGGGTGTGACATGTAGAAAATGCTTGATAAAAGTTGTTATGGAAGTTGTTTCCACTTTTCCTCATTTTTTGGAAATAATGACAAAGACTATAGAGACCAATTTGTTACGCAACATTAAGTCCCTTTCCATCTGAGACCCTCAGTTTCCTCACCTATAAAATAGTAGCTTAGAATACAGAGTCGTAAAGAAATCTTTACTTCTTATGTTCTAAGTATGAAGTTGTATACAGCTCGGGAGCAAACAGCCAAGAAAACACCCCTCCCCAGGAAGTCGTGGAATTCTCCCAGAACTAGGAATTGGAGAGCTCTGTTGGCTGCTGTTATACAAGCTTGGAAGCCATATCTGCTGGAGTGTGTCCCCTTAGCATTAACTGTCAGCAAAGCTGGCCTTCAAAGCAACTGCGATGATGTATTTGCACGACGGGGAGCCAGCAAGCATGGGCGCCATCTTCTCCTCTGTGGTCAGACAAGTCCAGGCTTGGCTGGTCCTCCTCGGACTTAGCACATTCCCAGGCCATTTTAGGACATGAAGAATACATCAGAGAAAAGAGATATTCTCCTCTTTCCTTCCTTCCTAAATAAACACTTCACTCCAATATTGTAATTATTCCCCCACGTGATCCAAAATATTTAACAGGAAAATCTGAGTAGTGGACAAACACCTGCCAGAGAGCTGCCTCGCATGGGTCTTCACTGAACAGAGCCACTCAGCACTAAATGATGCCACACAATAGCTGAATGTGGGTAATTAAATTAGACTCTGCTAAGGAGTCTGAGAACTACTTGCTGAGCAAATGTTCCATTACAGCTTCCTCTCTCTCCCCTCCATCTATAGCAGCTCGATGAAAAGTCTTGTCCAACAATAAGAATTAACCATTTCCTCATTAGCTATTCTTTCACCCATTCGGGCTAAATTGGTACTTGTTGTAACAAAAGTGTCAAATATGTTATTAAGAGGACTCAGTAAAGGAAAGGTCATGCAGGTGACTGGCTACACAAATGTAGGCAGCAGGCCAATCAGAGAGTCAGAGAGTGCATCTGGGAGGAGGGGAATCAATGGCTATAAAATTATGGAGGGTTGTGAATGGTTGGAGGCAACGGAATGCTGCCATTCTGCCCAAATTGGACACGTGCAAGGTTTCTTTCTTCAACTCTTGGGTATTAAAGGAAACTTTTTAGCTGCAAGGTACCTAGTACCAAGAGGCGAACCCAGAAGCCTGCAACTGGGTCTCGGGAACAAGAGGCACTCTATTTAGAAGATTTGATTAGAAATTTATCAGGCTGGTTAGAGCTCCAACAAGAATAAAGATGTCAAGGTGCTCCCCGAAGGAAACCACACTTGTTATTTTTTAACTCCCTGGTGTGGCTGTTCAATATTCTCAACAGCCTCAAGAAGACGTGGGCTTCCAAGAGACTTCCAAACTGGGTATGTGGAAGTAAGAAAATATCCTCCACACTGCCTTAACCAGACATCGATTCTTAGAATCAATGTGTATTTAATTCTGCAATAAAATGGTAGTGAACCATCTAGAAGATCTCCCTAGGGCACACAACTCAAAGAAAATCTCCAGGGAAGGCACAAAAGTTTGTAGAGGACACTGTGCCCAAACTGAACCCGAACGCATTAAAACCTTCAATCCCTGAGAACAGCCTGGCTAAGGATTTCTTTTTAAAAGGAATCACATTAGGGGATAGCTACAGAGAGAACTATCCATCTCATTTATCCAATGTGGCATAGACCAGGCAGAAATGAAGTTGCGGTCATTTTACAAAGGTTTTTAGAATATTAATCTGAATCATCAATGAAAGTTTTCATTAAATTGCACCCTAGGAATTGATTTGCAATGAGTCGGTCCAATGTGCTAGGCAAAGTTGCTGCAGAAAATTAGTCATCCTAGACTCCCTAAAGGATACAGACATGACATCCGGGCATCTGTTAAGTTTGCTCAAAAACATATGTGAGCCTTTTTTTTTTTTAAGAACCATAATTACATCCTGCTGAAGCCTCCAAGGACCCTGCTAACTGCCTTTGTATTACAACATCCATTTCCCACTTAGGAGTCTCGGCTCTGCTATTTAGATGTGTGTTACAATCTGTTTGCCCGTCCAGCACCCTTTTCCACCTACAGTCTACAAATGGTCAAGTCTTTCCACGCTCAGAGAAGACTTGGAGGAAGCACACATTGTAATGTAGTGTGTGTGTGCCTTTTATTAAAATATGGCCAGGAATTTGGAGTTGAAAGGGACTTTAGCATTAACCCCAGCAACATCCTCCATTTTCAGACAGTGCCACTGAAGACCAGAAAGAACTGGCTAGTCCAATGCCACACAGGTAAAATATGAAACAATATGTGGTATACTGTTAAAAGCTAGGGTCAGAAAACCAATCCAAGCTCTGTCGGTTACTTGCTGTGTGACTTTGTGCAAAGCACTTAAATTCTCACAACCACAATTCTGTTAAAATTTATAAAATGTAAACCGTAATTGCACCTGAGTATAATAAGTACCCAGAGAATACCAGCTGTTGGTATCCTGTTTTTCTTCACAAACCTGACCTCACTTAGGCCTCATAATCACCTTACAAGGGAGGAAGAATTGAGATCATCAGCCTCATTCCAGACAAGAAACCTAAGTCTCAGAGTAGCAAAATGACTCTTCTAGGACCACACCCCCCAGTTGCAATCCCTTACAATCCTGCTACAATAGACAGGGGAGAACATGGGCCACAGTATCCTTTCATCATCCTTCTTTGCCTGCCTAGAGATGAGTGGAGAAGCTGATGGAAATTCGCTTCTTTCTACACAAAAGCAAACTCAGTGCAGTTGCCTTCCTCGTTTTAGCTGGCTGCTCCCTACCCTGGGGCAGGGAAGAGCGCAGTTGTACCCTCAAGCCTGCTACTGCATATTGGGGTCACATGTGTACGGGAAAGCAGTATATTGCTTCAGCATTCTATGGCATATTTTAAAGCTGACATCAGAGTACTTGTCAATGCTCCATCAGCCTGCCCTCCTGACCCCCAAATCTGGCCTTTGGGAAAATCTAATTGCCTGCTCTGAGTGACATCGGAGCCTTGTGAGTGATAAAGTTGTAGACAGTCATTTTGTGATTATGTGTCCTAATGGAAGAGGAAATGCTCTGAATGAATATACAGTGAATGAATGAATGTACGTCAGGGTTCTTTATTCTAAGCTCTGGAGTACAATACTGTGATGTCTCTATTAAGGCATCTTCTGGGAAGTTGGTCCCTGTAAGTATGTCAGTCACATACAGGGCCATAAGAAAGCTGGAAGGTGTCTCTTTGATGTCAATCCCCTATCTCAGGCTTCTCTGGGTCTCCTCCAAAGTCTTCAAGGTCACTAAGGAAGACATACACCTCAGGTGGAGGTGGCTGTTCCCTGGCCCCTTGAAGACAGACCATCCTTTGGGGGAGTAGTAGACAAGTCTACAAGAGCAGGTGGGCCGGGGCTCTGCCATCTTGTTTTACTGAGACAATGAGATCCTCTCTGGAAAACTCAGCACCCTGAGCCCCTTAGATCCTTCATATTTGTTCACTCACTCTTTTAGTCTTTGATGAGTAGTTCTTGGAGTGCCTGCAATAGGCCAGACCTGAGAACAGAAATGCAAAAAATGAACAAGACTTCACTTGAATCATTGGCAAGCTTATTGTTCAGTAAGAAGAAGGGGAGGGAATATCTGTCCACACAGTGCAATGTGACAAGTGTCACAGAGAGGTCAGCTCAAGAACACCAGGTGCATGCAGCAGGGGAACACACTGGGCAAGCAAGGCTCCCTGGAAGAGGTGAAGATCTGAAGGTTGGATGCAGACCACACGATAGCAGTTCTTATCAGGGGAACAGCAAAGTCAAATGCTCAGAGGCGGGAGAGCATTCCCTCTCCCAGAAGTCATAAATGGTGCTACACTGAGGGCTTGATCTCGTTCTGCCTCTCTGGGTAAGATGATCTGGACATTGGAATCCTCATCTGTACAATGACTCTGAATTTTAAGACCCAAGTGTCAAAGGGAATCCACCAGACCTAAGAACCTTGCCCTGGAATTCCCCAAACAGAAGTATAGAAGAACTGACACATGGCACTGTCACAACATTCAGCAGCTACACTGCAGCTACTAGGCCGCAGCTAGACAACTGAGGGGCAGAGGGGAAGGGCTCAGCTCGTGACTCTCAGAAAGCCCAGTACCCTATCCTAACACCGAATCCCTGAAGAGTGTCATGCTCTATCATTTCACTGATGAGAGAAGGAAGGCACAAGAAAGAAGCAATCTGCAGACGTCTCCATGGAGAGGCTGGGACCAGGATTTCACTCAGGGTCTGTTGGATTCTGCAACAGACACCCCTTTGCCTACACTCGTCACTCTGGCAGCCCCATCCCAGGGAAATGAAGGTTTTCTGCAACACAGACGCCCAGTTTTCCTCTACCCAAGAGCTCCTGGAAGGCTTCCTCTGCAACGGAAAAGCTATAGAAAGACCACCATGCTAAAATAACTGAGAGGGAAGGAAGGAGAAAGGAAGGGAATGCCATCTCTAGCCTCCTGAGCTCCAGACCTGGGAGGGTTCTGCAGAAAGACACGCTCAGTGGGCACAGCTGCTGCCTCTGTGTGGGTGAGCACGGGCTCTTAGGAGCCAGGAGCCACCTGACATCATGCCCACTGGTAACCTGACCCCTGATGACTGCTTCTTCCTTGCCCCAGCTGGGCCCATCATGCTGGCTCAGGGGAAAGGTCAGCCCCCAGGGGAAGGGGCCAGGTGGGGCTCTTTGGAGTGCCTGCTGAAATGAGAGATAATTTTGATTGCTGACATCCCCCACAAGACTTCGGTATTCTCAGAGCTGCTTTCGCTTCTCCCTCACTAGCTGCTTCTAGAATCAGTCCTACATTTACTTCCTGCCAAGAGAGCAAAGGTGACTCCCTCTTTGGGCCTAGCTCATTCTGGGATATATTAGTGGACACGACCAGGAGCTTGGATTTTTTGTGTTCCCAAAATCATTCTTTTTATTAATGTGTATTTTGATTCATAATAATTACATTTACCTTGAGGACCTGGTACCTATACAAATCACATCTTGATCATTTTTACTTCCCATCCTCTCATCTCTTCCTCCCCTCTTCCTCTCCACAAAAATCAATCTTTTTGTTTCCTACATTACTCTTTTATTTTGCTCTTTTACTTATTTGAATGCCGAGTTTCTCGTATTAGAAAAACCAGGAGATATTTAACCTTCTGTGATGATTCATTTCACTAAGCATAAAGGTTTCAAAGTGAATCCAGTTTCCTGCAAATAAGAACAGGAGTTTTAAAGACGCAAGATCTTGTCTGAGTGCTTATTTGGGCAGTAAGATAAACACTTATGAATAAATTCTTTATTGAATCAATCACTGACACCTGCACTGGGTCTAAGTATCAGCCAAATACTGAGTTTATTTCAAGGCAATTCTAATAAAGTGGACAGAGGGAAAGAGTGCCATCTGAACCTCTTTAGATTCACTGAGTGCTGCTGTGGTATCAGCATGATGTTTGACTCTGGAGGACAGGAAGCGAATCTGAGCCTCAGCCTCTAACCTTGAGTGTCTGCTAGGGAGCATGACCACTGCTGTACCTGGTTAGTACTTACTTCAACCGTATGGTCTACTGGTACTTCCTCAGTACTTATATTTAACTCATCTGATTCTCAAATCCAAGCCACAATATGTCATCTCTAGTTGTTGCCATTTAGCAAAAAACGAAGCAGATGCACACAGAGGTGAAATGACTTTCTGAAGATGATTGAGCTGGGAATTTTTTTCCACTATTTTGACTCCGTAGCTGCATCCCTTAACCTACAAGTGATTTAATGAAATCGTATCAGGTAGGAAAAAAGCAAAAGAGAGTTGAACAGATGCAGAGAAAAAGAACAAGAGATAAGGAAGGCCTCGTATGTGTGGAAATGTGAAATGAATCTTAGGAGTGGCCAAGGGTGGCTGGCTGGAAAAGTAGGAAGAATAGATTGGAAGGTCCTATTTCCCTGAAGAAAACAGGTCCTGCCTGAGATGGTCCAAATGTCAGTTATTGTTTCATTGTTGCTTGCCTATTAACATCCCTGGCCATGAAACTTGGACTCTGAGACCACCTGAAAAATTACTTCTATTGGGATCATTTCACTCTTTCCCAAAGAGGGAAAATGTGGATTTCCTGAACTCAGAAAGAAGTTCAGGTACTACAAATTACAGCTTTCTGCCCTGAGGTCATCCTAAGAAGGGGAAAAAACAAAAGTCAAATATTTTTGCATGGGTAAAATTGACTTTCCACAATTAACAAATTCATGAAAAATGACAAAAGATAACAGTTCTTTGTAAAGTTCTCTAAAAGAATTCCTTGATGACACTGTTTGTGTAAAAAAGTGGTTTGCTTTACAATCCAAAACCAAACCCTTAACTCCTGCAACTTGCAGCACACTTTGCTCCAGTATGGATGTGGTTGCTAGTCTTACAGTGTTATCTCTCTGTCCGAGTTGAGTCACTCGTGATTCTATCTTCCAGCAAGCGTTGACCTCCCACTGCTCCCAGGCCTGGGGGGGAGAAACAGCAGGTGACATAAATTGTTATAACCAAGCTATATGCACTAAACACTAGCTCACACATAGTTAAAATCAAATTTGGATAACGGAGACAGACAGGTGACACTGGTTGCTTTCTCAAGGTCAGCCAAAACTTGGTTGGCCCAAGAGGATGAAATCTGACCCTGTGTCTGAGGGAAAAAAAAGAGGATGGGTCTCCCTCTGTCAGGCAACAGCCTTCCTTTCATTGAGGGGCAGTAATTACAGAAGAGATAAGGGTATCAGCTCTGGCTGCTGTGATATTGCCATATGATGAGAAAGATATACTTGGTCTCTGTCCTTGGTTCCTAGCACAAGATGTAAAACCCTTGGAATTTTCTAAGTGATAGAGGTTAGAAGAGTGTTTTGTTTTTTTTAGTTGCATTTTGTCATTTGCTTTTATAACTCATATTTTCTTATTGGACAATGAGGTCACTCTTGGTGGGCTCCTAGATAGCTTCTGGATAGGACCTGGTTCCTAATCATATGATTAGAAGATTGGAACTTTCAGTTCCATTTCCCGACCTCTGGCGAGAAAAAATAGATAGGATTGAGTTTCTCATGGAACCTCCATCAACAATGAGATTGCATAGACAATGAGCTGCTGGGTTGGGGAATACTCGGAGATGCTAGAAAGGTCGTACACCCAGAGAGGGAACGGGAGGTCTTTTCTTCCCCTATACCTCTGGGATCTAACAGAAAGTTCAAGTGGATAGATAGTGTCAGAATTGAACTGAATTGCGAGGCACTCAGCTAGCCACAAGAATGATCAGTGCAGGAGGGAAACGCTCAGGGGTTTCATTTCAGAAGGGTTCTGTGGGTAGAATCAAATCACTGCAGTAAGCTTCAGACTAACCTGGGTTTGAATCGCAGTGTCAGCATGTGCTAGCTTGGAGATCTTGGGGGAAAATACTCCCCCTCAATTTTCTTGCCCAGTAAAATGAAAATAACAGTATCCATCTCATCAGATCATTGCAGAGTTTAGAAGAGGGGCTGTCAAGCAGAGTATGATCAAACAGTAATTATCAGATGACTGAACAACAGGATGAAGGAATGCTAAGCCAGGCACTCTTCTAATTGTTCTTCTGAACTTGTTTAAGTCTCAAAACAACTCTAAAAGGTAGATGTTCCTATTAATCTCATTTTATAGATGAGGAAACTGAGACTCAGAAGAAAACGAACTTCAAGGTTGCATGTCAAAAAGTGGCAGATCTGAATTTCAAAGCCAGCTCTAACTTTGCATAGTGCTTGGCACATGATAATACTCAGTAATAAAAGATGTTGTTCTAGTTGTTGCCATGTTATTATTAATGCCACAGGACAGTACTTCCAAAACTGGTATCTATCTACCCCTAGAAATATACAGCACCATGTTAGGTGGTATCTCAATGAACCTTTTAAAAAGGTTTTGGCCACGATTTTCTTTTAATAGATATTAGGAAAAAATAACACATTCAACTAGAATTTCTTTGATATTATCCCTGTGTCAAGATTTAAGTTTCTAAAAATGATACAAAGTGATGACAATATGACAGAAATAGAGTAAGTGGCATATTAATGTTTGATAATGTATGCGTTTAAAAAGTCATTGACAGCTGGACATGTATGGTTCATGCCTATAATCTCAGCACTCAGGGAAGCTGAGGCAGAAGGCTGAGGCAGGCCGATGGAGGCAGGAGCACTGCAAGTTAGAGTCCCACCTTGGACAACATAGGAAAAACCTGGAGGTGTGGTTCAGTGGCAGAATACTCCTGGGTTTGGTTTCAAGTACTGGAAAGAAAAAAAAAAAGGCTTTGGCTTTGTGATCACACAGAGCTGGCTTCCAGATCTACTGCTTCCAGCTTTTGGACTCAAGGGGAAGTTACCAACTTCTCTGAGCCTGTATTTCTCTATCCAGTACTTTCTTCGCATGCTGTAGAAGGGAGGACTAAAGGTAATCAAGGGTCACATGCACCTTCATCATAGGCCTCAGCAATAGCCAACCCATCCTCACCAGCCACCCCACCCACCCACACACTGCCTTGCTCACAGCCTTCCTAGAACTCCACGTAATCCCTGCCCCCACCCCACAGACCTAGACAATTTGTAATCTTCATTTATCATTATCAGAGCCCAAAGACCCTCCTCACATAATTCAACTCTTCCAGGCAAATTTCTTCTGCTTCCTGAGTTGTGTTGATAAGATTTGAAGACTCTATCAGAATTTGAATGTGAAAATCCTCCAGGGACATAGCAAAAATTAGATTTTTTTTTCAATTACCATAGGCAAAGAGCTTCATGTGGTTCTAGTAATGCAAACTGCTTATTTGCTGTTTCCTTCTCTGCTGTCCCATCCAGGCCTTGCCAGTGATTGATGGCCGCAGAAAGAGAGCGCTCCCACATCCACCCTTGTGTTGCATTGTGAAGACCCTTGATTTCTGTCTGAAGAGTGAGTTAGCTCCAGGGGCTTAGCATAAAGGCTTCAGGGGCACAGCAGGCATCCAACGAGGACGACACTTTGCAGCTGCAAGTTTCTCTGCCTTCCACGCACAAGTTCCTCCCTACAAGCAACTCACTCTCAAAATTCCAACAAAGAGCTAGACCAAAGAGCCAAAGGATTTCACACCAGTTCAGCAGGATACTGAGGCCCAAAAACAAGATGTGACTCACCCAGCAGTAGCTAATATCCTGAGAGGAAACAGACTAGGGAAGAAGCAAGTTTACTTTAAAGTAAGATTTTTTTTTTTTATTTCTAAAGCCAAGAAATGGTCGTCCCAAAGTAGCCCCACTAAGACCTCAATAAGAGAAAGCCATTTGTGAGTGTTCAGCATGAGCTCAGAGGCAGCTAGCCAAAGCAGAGCTCACTTTTGGTCAGCCACAACCCAATATACCAGGTACTGTGCTATACAGACATTATCTCACTTAATACAACTCAACTAAGTGGAAACTATTAACAGTAACCTTTTGTAGGCAAAAGCCAAAGTTTCAGAGATGCTAAGAAACACCCCCAAGGTCAAAAAGCTTGAACATGCTAAGGCAGAAACACAAATGATTTTAATTGCCAGATATCTGTTTATTTATGTAGTGGACTCTGAATTCTGTGACAGCAGGGCCCATTGCAGAAGGCAAACATTCCAACCCTCCCTGGACAACCTAGGTGTGTTACCATTGTAGTAGGGAAAAGAGATCAGTATTAATTCTGAATATAGCAAAAACAGTGTGGGATTTATAAGCAACAGGCAGAGATGGTCTACGGGGGGGAAATTGTTGAAAGGAAACATGAAGGATCAGGAGACTTTTGGTAAGGCAGACTTCTAAGTCTTATTCATTATCAGTCGGGGATAGGGAACTGAATCAGACATCAAGAGGAAGATTATCCATAAACTTACACAGGCTTCTTGCTAAGACTGGGTCAGACAGGTCCAATCAGGAATGGGCCAAGGCTGAGGTTGAGCTAAGTAGATGGCATGAAGAAACTTCACCAAAGCTTGGTCCAGGGGTGAGTCAACCAGCTTGTAGGCCCAACAAGATGAGATGGGTGAGACACCATTATGACTCCGAACTAAGTACACAAAGGCCAAGTCTCCGTGAACAGGGAGACTGAAAAAGACAGGTGGTAATGATAGGTAAAGTTAATGAGGGGCAGCCTTGAAGGTGACAGGTAAGAGAAAAAAATATATACATAGTGTGGCGTAAACATGTTTAAACAGAAACTGATGCACTCAGAAAAGCAGAGAAATGACCCAGTGCCATGAGGCACCGCAGCCAACTCTGAGCTCCCATTCTCCCTGAAGCCTGACTAATACAAACCTACCTTAACCAGCATCTGCTTGCTCAGAGCTGTTACCCTTGAATTTCATTCCAATTTCTCTAGAAGAATGACACCATCAGCCCAATACCACATATCTTTTGTTCAATGTGAGCACAGGCGTTTCTAATCAATGGCTACATTACGTGTTCCTTTCATAACATGGCATGGGGTTCAACAAGATACTCCCTGTGCTTCAGAAATGGCAACTCCTCGTTACTTGTTTCCCCCTTTGTCCCACGGTGCTGAAACACGTCAAGGCACATTTTCCACTGATTTATTTAACACACCCCCTTTGGGGTACATCTGAGACACTGTTGTCACCTCCTCTCTCACCTCTAAGTGATTAGCCCATGGGGACATCAATGAAATAAGCTTCCAAGTCACTCGTGTCTATGAACCCATGCAAACTCAGAGGAGAAGGGCACATCCCTTTTGGGGTGACGAATAATTCATAAAAATAAGACTAAGTCCTCCCAATTTAGAATCTGTGCAGCCTCACATCCACCTTTAAGCAGTGCTTCCAGATACTCTGCCTCTCATCATAAAATACAAAACAAAACAAAAAATCCTTCCCCTTTCCAAAATTCTACTGTCTTGTGTTACTAAGGGTACAGCGGAGTCAAAGAAGAGTCCTAATCCCCATTTCACCAGCACCCATTCAGAATATTGGCTCTCATTCATTCAAAAAATATTTTCTGATTCTTTACAATGTATCAACCATGATGATAATCATAAACAAATGTGAAACTGGCCAGCTGAAATCTCATAAGCCAGCAATTACACACAAACTTACAAGTGTAACATACACAGGATATAATTACTACAATTATTTGTTCTAATTTCTAGTCTCTCGTGAAGATTTTTCTCATTTCATTGAGAACTTTTGCTTAGTGCATTTAACAATTAAAATGTTTAAAAATTGAAAAATCATCATTAGGGGGAAAGAGGGCTATTTTAACCTAGGCTTAGAAGCACACACTCCCAGGCATCACAGGAGCTTGACAGAGAATCCTGTTATTTATAACCAAGATATTGAGCCCTGCTCCTCAAGTCTCACCGTAACTCCAGAGATCTCAGGCAGTGTGGAAGCTAGAAATGGTAACTTAGTCTTTACTTACTCCGCCCAGCCAAGGAAAAATCCCCATGACGACTCAAGTGTGTTTCTCTACCTCCTCCTCTAACTCACACAGGTGCACGGTTATGGCTTTCTCCAAAGGTTCCCCCAGTTTCCACAGCAGGCAGTACTCCCACCTACCTTCCTCAGCCCCCCACCTCAGGACTGTCCTGGCCTCTGCTTCCCCCTGCAATGGACACAGACTGCAGCTGCAAGCCTTCACGGGCGCTCCCTGTCCTTGGAAGAGAATATACTATAAAATCATCCACTCCGGTTCTGCCATCCACATCTCCTCCCATTTCTTTTCCCAACCCCCACATCTTTCTTTCTAATTATCCCAAAGAGAAAGAAGATTAAAAATTAATGCCCCGAGGATGGGAAGTCAGAGATATCATTATTTTGATTCAAACCCCAGGCATAAAATAATCTGATCTGAGCTTTAACAGCAAGGTAACCTAGGATGGGTTTTGGAAAACCTTGATTAATTGGAGCTCACCCCTAGGTAACCAGATCCCCCGGCCTACTCCCAGGTGCTGGAATTCGCGGGGCCATGTATAACTAATGAAATTCATAAAACATTCAAGTAAAAATGTAACTTGTAAGAGACGTCTTGGGCTCACACAAAAGGTTGAGCCTAAACCCCACATTCCAGAGTTCTGTGCTTGTAATTTACTGTGCAGAATGATGAGGTCAAGGCAGTTCCTACAGGATGCCGCGAAGAGAACGATTTGAAAGCTTTCATCAGCTGTGCTGTGGAAGCAGAAAAGCAAAATTTCTCTTAAGAAGTGCAGTAGCAGAAGTTTAAAACACAAGAGATTTTACTGTGACTTTCGGTTAACTACAAAACAAAACCCAAATGAGTCAGCAGCAGCCCACCAGCACCCTAGAACCGTTTTCCTCCCCCAAGAAGCCAATCACAGGGGATTGGCCAAAAAGGGGACCATAGGATAAGAATTGTAATAGACATCATTTACTTAGTTGTGTACTAAGTCATGCTTCAGGTGCATAATCCTCACCAGAGGTCTCATAATTAATTTCCTAATTTTTACCAAGAAGACTCAGAGTCTGGAGAGGCTAACTAAATTATCTAACATAAATAGAGCCTCAAACTTGTGTGATTAACAAATATAAAACAGCCTTGTGGCACTGCCATTCTTTTCCCCATCCAGTTTAAAATCATGCCCCAGGTTTGGATTTGGAATGTCCTCCCAGACCCTCGTGTACCTGGATGTTTGACTGTCTATGGGCTTTGAGTGCTGTTGGGAGGTGGGGCCTGGTAGCGGGTGGTGGATGACTGGGCACGTAGCAGGTCACCGAGGATCCGGTCTACAAGGACACACACTCTTGACCTGGCTGTTTCCTTTGGCCCTGGTCTGTCCTCTTGTGATGCCTTGAGTGACTGTTCTCTGCGAAACTTCCCACGATTGCCAGCTGCCCACGAATGGCCTGAGATCTCCTGAAACTGTGGGCTAAACTAAACTTTTGTTTCCTTTAATTTTTGAGTGTCGGACATTGTGTCCCATCAACAAAAAGTGACTAAGACATTAACACCTTTAAAGTTCAAAAATAACCCAAATCTTCTAGTATCTTTAAAACCAGATTGAAACAAGCCAACTCTTCTCTCACATTGAAAAGTTAGGATAAAAGAGCATTAGAGATTATTCCTGCTGACAAAAGAAAACCATTTTTTCCCCTGGACAGCAACCTTATACTAGAGAATAAGGGGAGATCTTCACCTTATCTGGTATTCACCAGTTGCATGACCTTGGGCAGGTCACTTACCTGTCCGTGTATTGTGTACCTCATCCAAAAACTAGAGATAGCACCAGTTGCTCTCTTATGACAAAAACAAGTCCTGGTACACCCAGCAGATGTAAAGCAGACATATCCCCAAGTGCTACTGGGTCCTTAAGCACCATTCCCTCAGACCTAGAAGTGAGGCTCTGAACTTAATGCCTGGGATCCATGCCACCTGGAATGTGAGTCAGCCACACCCAGATGCTTGAAACTTCTAGCCCTCAAGGGTTATTCCCTTACACCTATGCCCACTTTCCCCTTCCCTCCATTCTTGCCCTCATGAAGCAACTTACTACCAAATGACCAGATCACTACTGTGGCCTCCTCCTAGGTCCCTTTGACTCCAGACCATTGGGTGGTGTAGATGAGACCTCCTGACCTTCAGGAGCTACAGGCCAGGTTGGTGTGGGGAATCTTCAAGCCAGATCTCCCACTGTTCACCTATGTATTAGTTTGCTCAGGTTGTCTTTACAAAACTCCATAGGCTGGGTGGCTCAAATAACACAAATGTAGCACCTCACAAATCTGAAGGCAAAGAGTCCAAGATGGAGGTGACGACAGGGATGTGCTTTCCCTGAGTATCTCCCCCTTGCCGTGCAGAGAGCAGCCTTCTGGTTATGCCCCCGCGTAGCCTTTCCTCTATTCCCATGCATCCCTAGTGTGTCTTCTTCCTCTGGTAATAATACTAGCAGTATTGGATTAGGGCCCTTATAACTTCACTGAACTCTAATTGCCTTCTTACAGGTGCTATCTCACAGACAGTCACCCTGGGATTTAGAGTTTTAATACGTGACTTTTGAGGACACCAATCATAACAGCTGGCATGACCCCAGCTAAGCCCTTTCTAAAAGGCTACATCTATGATGCTTACTTAGTCCTTTCTCCGGTGTGCGTTTCACAAGGCCCCTTTCAGGAGGAACTACTGGGAGCATTTCTTGAGTTCTCCTGGTGTCACTGTCACTGCTAGTTGAACTGATCCCTATGCACAAGACACTGGAAGTGCCAGGAGATCAGTATCTAAGCTTATCATCATGATCTGGTGCCTCACACTGTGCCTGACTGGTACAGAGTAGGTAATAAACCAATAAACAGAGTGTGAATGAAAAGATCAAGTATCTGAACTGGCACAATCTTCACTTTCCCCAATGAGACGAGGGCAGGGGACAGGCCTAAGCCCACTACCATCCTTACCCCAACCCTATACCTGAGTAAGGGCTCAAAGCTCACTGACTGAGTTGCATCTAGCTACAATCTCTTCGTGCCCTTCTTTCTATGATGGTAAATACGCTGTGGTAGGTTTTCTGCGCCATACCCCCAAGAGCTTGTTTAACGCCCCTTCCATTTATACCAATGAGACAGGCAGGCCGGCCAGGCAGGAACCTGTTAGAAGTCGAATAAGCTGTAACCGCTGTTTCCTCCACCTCCAAAGGGCAGCAGATGCACCCTGGCCTGGGCCACAGAGCCATACTTGGCTTATCTAGAAAGAGCTTGGGGAGCTGAGGCTGGGACCTATTGCTTACCAGGAAAGTGGGCCTTTCTCCATCCAAAAACCCCAACATCCCACCAGCACCTCAACACAGTCACGAAGGCAGAAAATATTTCTCTAAAGCAACTCAGCCTTCCCATAGCCAGTCATTCACCTGGTAAGACTAGTTGTAAGTGGCCCTGATTTGCCAAATGATAAAGGTATAGTTTCCAGGTAAACAAATATTTGTAAGATAACACACAATCCCACCGTAAACTATACATGTGAGTGTGCCTATAGATTTCTATATACACAATCACGAAAGACTGCAAATAAGCTGAGAAACACCATTTTAAAAATAGAATCTAGCTTTTAAAATTTGCCTATGTTTACCTAGTGAATAAATGAAATTATACTGAGAGCCCAAAGTTTAGCAAATAATGGAAGCTGTGAAATTTGAAGAAGTATAACCCCTAACCATAGCTATCATCAATAAAATGGATTAATAAAGCTGACATGTAGGACCAGGGGAAAGTTCAAATGAGACAGACTACAAGGGATGTCTAGTATGTAGCAGATGCTCATTACACGTGAATGACTTTCCTTGTCCTGAGCCTATTGATCTAATTTTTAATACTTTCAGTAAGATTCACTAAATCTAGCCATCTACGGTTGGTAAAATTACTTTAAAAATTGCACGTGCCTTGTTTTTTTTTCTCTGTCTAAACGAAACAACAAATTCCCAGTTCCTACTAGCACTGGTGCAAGATAAGTGCCAGGACACTTCTATGGTGAGAAGCATTAGAAAATGTCACCACTTCAGATCACTTCATCTAGACAGCTTCCAGTCCTTTCCGGCCACCAATGTATTACTGTTTGGCTACATTTGAGTTTCATTCCTGTCAATTCCATTGTTATGAATGTGAATTCTCTTGTTTATTCCTTCAAACCATCATTTCAATACATCTTTTCCCATTCTACCCACCAGACCCCTGTCCACCCTTCCATAATCAAGTGTTTCCTCACTGCACAAAGCTTCGATAGATCACTTGAACCTCATTTCTCCCTTCTCTATCCATGAGAAGCTAACACCTTAAACCTAACTGAGCCAGATTCACCAAGAATATTCACAGAGAAAGAGTAATCTCAAACCAACACATGCCATTTGCTCATTTAACCAATATTTCAATATTTGTTGGAGACTGACTACATGCCAGGCAGTGAAGAAAAAAAGTGGCTTAGTTCCTTCTTTATGAAGCCAAGAGATTGGTTCAGAGGTTTGACTTGAGGGAAAACATCCTGGACATAAGGAGAATGCAGTGACTTGCTGCCCAGACTGTATCCAAGCAAGGTGCAGAAGAGACATGGGGAGAATCCATCTCAGTGGAGGATAGACAAGGCACGTGGACTAAGGGCCTTCCAGGGAGACACGACATAGAGGCAAAAACTCAGAAGGGAGAGGCAACGTGAGGGCTGCACAGGGAGTCGCAGTCAGAGATCAGCAAGAAGAGAAGATATGGGTCAGCGAACACGGTCGTTGCAGTATTCCCCGTTCTGAATATTTCCAAACTAACAGCCACAACATTTGTTTCTTGGATGCTATGCACACTATCAGTGGAAAAACAATTTAGGAAGGTCACGTAATGTTTCCAGGTCTGAAGCTGTGGCCAATAGGATTCCAGGGAGGTATTTTTTAAAAACTTTAACTCATTATAACCTAACAGTTGGACATAGGATAAAGTGCTAAGGATGCAAGTGGATGAATTCCTCTGAGGATAGAGTAGGAAATCACAGATGAGGATGGATGACAGCAGTTGACTTTAGGTAAAGTCACCTGGACAGGAATGGAAGGTTCACTGAAGAAAGAGAAAGGAAAAGAAAAGACCCAGTCAGGAGGCTGTGCCATTGTGTAGACAGGAAATACTGGACCTGAGAGCAGGGGGGTAAGAGTGAGCACAGACAGAGGGGACAGAAGCCAGGCACACTGTGACAGGGAGCGAGTGTATCAGATGGATGAACTAGTAGAGATGCTGAGGGTGAAGGTGAAGGTCAGACAATTCTGAACCGCCACGACACATGACAGGAACTGGAGGGCACTGTTAATATATTACAAACGAAGAGGAGAGGTTGATGGGTAAGTATGATGCTACCGTCCCTTTCGAAGAGCAAGATTTGGCAAGCCAGAGCAGTTCTGCCAGTCTTGGAAATTTTAATTACACATAGTCCAAGTTCACCGTCTCCAAAATCATTTCAAACACGGGCTCCGGGAAGTTTTCGTGTAATGGAATAGTCAAACTAAGCCATCTTTGTCACCATTCAGTCTCAAGCTTTAAAAAAAAAAATCACTGAGAAACTCTTATTTTACAGTGCTCATGCTCTGTGGGAAAACTCTGTCTATGAAGGACAAACTTCCGAGGAGGAGTAGGAAAAAAATCAATCAAAAAGTCATTCTCTTGACTGATCAATAGGTCCCTGTCAAGGAAATTTTACTTCTCCCATCTATGGAAGCTAAGTAGGTTCTTACAGCACAGAACAATACTTAACTGGCTGAATTTTTTGTCTGTGGCAATTTGCAACTAACTAGCTGCCTCTCTGGCTTTTTATTTGTTTATTTATTTTTTGGTAGCACAAATTTAAATTTGATTGGGAAGCCAATGGGAGCTCCTAGCTGTAGGTGGCACCAAGGTAAGTCACCAAAGGTATAGAAATGAGCTTTGAAAGCTCCAGATAGCACCCACCACCAGGGTAAGGTGCAAGTGGTCATCTTCCCATCCAAAGTCCACCTCCTGATCTCGTGGTCATCACTTCTCCTTATTGAAGGTATCAGAGGAAACTTCCTCAGGGAGGCATCACATTACACCTGCTATACCTGCCCTCCTGAGGCAAGAGAAGGTCTCTATCTTGATTTGTGTGGTGGCTTCCCAGGCGTTTAAGAATATTTTTTTTTAATCCATGAGTCAGTAAACTTAAGAAGCATGCCCTTTACTAGATTTAAGTTATACCCCCATTATAAAGGAAATTAAGAAATAATCGTAAATCCCTAGGCTATGTCACCAATTTACCTATTTATTTGCTTTAGAGTATAGACTCTTGTCTGCTTGTAAATGATGTAGCTGCTTGCCTGTTTGCTGGTCAAAAAGGCACTGTGCAACCTGGTAGGTTATAACTACACGTGACTGTTTTGGCTTAAATGAATTACATCAGTAAAATTTAAAATGCAGGTCCACAGTACACTAGTCTCAGTTCAAGTGCACCAAGGCCAGTGGTGGCCAGTGGCTGGTCATTGTACAGTGCACAATCAGAACGCTCCCATCATTGTAGAGAGCTGGATTGGAGAGTGCTCGCCCGTGGTCAGCTTTGGGAGACAGCTCGCTTAGCTACTACGTTTATACTTGGCCCTTAGAGCAGTGGCTGGAACACTCAAAAGAGGCATCTCAGAAATAATGGAATTTTGTAAGACAGAAAAAAATCACATAGTCAGGAACAAAGACCCAGAAACTTCCAAACTATACACACCTGCATAGGGTTAGTCACATAAATTTTGGCTCTTCATACTGGAACTCTATTCAGCCACTAATAGGCATGCAGTATATATGTAATGATTAGACAAATATCTAGTTTTTTAAAAGAAAGTTTCTTAAAAATAGGTGCAGTATGATTTTCATTTTATTAAGAAACACACACACACTCTCTCCCTCAGGAATAATATATCCCAAGCTATTATCACTCACTGCTGGATTCTCTGCTGGATAGAATTAAAGGAAAAACACAATTTATATTTTGTATTTCCTATGACATTGAATGTGTAATGTATAATTATTATTTTAGTATTTGAAACAAAATCACATGCAGTAGTAGAAGAGTAACCTGACATTGCAACCTGTCCTGAGGATACATAGAACATTCTGTAAATGTTTGACAAGTGTTAAGATCCTCATGGTTTATGTCATTTAATCTTACAATATCCCTGTGATTATTATTTGTCCTTTGTTAGAAATGTAGATTCTGAAGTTCAGAGGGTTTAAGCCATTTTGCTAGAGTTACACAGTTAGCATATAGAACCACTAACATTTGAATCAAGCTTCTAGTTTTATGACTCATGGCCCTCTTTACTGGAGAGAGCACACAAGTGTACCCCATAGAGCCATATCCTAGATGAACCCTGAGCTGTCGGCTCCATCCGCATGAAACCCCAAACAGGACAAGCTGCAACTAGGTACATGAGAAGTAGTTTTTGCTGATCAGGTCAATAGGAAACACAGAAAAAATTGAAACTAGTCAGCTCTCTGCTTTGTTTCTCAGCTTGTCTTGCAATTGCCCTTCCCTGAATATCACACACACACACACCAAACACACACACACACACACACACGCCACACAGAGCAATGCCACAAAGATCAGATGCCAGCAAGCACTTGGTAACTTCAGCACGCTGGGGGGACCTCCCAGCTCTCCGGCAATTGCCTGGATGATGCCTTTGTTGGCATTTTCAGCCAGTCTCCCCCTGAAGAGGAGCGCCCAGCTCACTGGAGGTATCTGAGCCAAAACACTGTAGCATAGCCTTTCAGCTCCTGGACAAGACATTCCAGGCTGCACGCTGGGCAGCTTGTTTAGCTTCACACTTGACGCAAATGGCGTGTGTGTTTGCCCACAAACACACACATGCATACACCAACAGAAGCCGACGCCGCCAACAGAAGCCACTGTAGTGGCGGTATTTCTACAAGCCCGGAATCACATTTGAGCAACATGGAATTTAATCACGACGCCTATCAAGGAAAACAATCTCATTCTAAGCAAAGTTTCAACCACCTCCCAGAAAATCCAGTAGAAAATGAAATGCAATACCCTGTTAAACCTTATTTTGCCAGTCCAAGTGAGAGCTCACCCAAGCATGGAGAGTCATTAAAATGGATCTTACATATATCATTATAAATTTAATAATCACCATGACGGCTAGAGTTCAAGTTAAAATGAATGTCAGCTGAGCATGACCAATTGATGTTACCCCAGCTGTCACGACGCCTCACTTGGGGTTATATTCGACTTCCAGCGGCTCCATACTACATGTGGACCCAACGCAGCCAGAGCCAAGAACAGATGGGAAATGCACACAGTCACACCTAGCCAAGGAGAAGCCATCATAATTGCACATTAGCTCAGTGTACCAGCCCAATTAAAATTTTCTACAGTGTCAGAGGTCCCACATGTTCCACTGCCAAGTGTCTAGATACCAAACTTGGCTAATACTCAGTTCAATGCAGTCCAGCCTACGTTCCATTCACAATAGTTAATGATTCCCCTCCTATCTCTCGGAAGGCTCCTATAGAAATAGAAGCAGAAGGTCTAGTAGGCTACCCATTAGTAAATCAAACACACAAAACAAATTCCTCTTATCTTGGTGCGCAAGGCATTCTTTCTGAATTATAGGCAGTGCATGTCAGGAGTGGAGCTGTTTTGTTTTAAAGAATGGCATTGGTATCTCTGGCTTTAAAAGCTATTTCCATTTATTTTTATTCTTTGAAAGTCAGAGTAAAACATCATACAAGTCTTTTTCTCTGACACAGAGGTACACGTGCACATGCACACAAATGCACATATGTATACAAATTATAGGGAGAGTTTTCACTGTCACATGTTTCACACTGGGAAGGAGACAAACTCACAAGAAGAGGGGCTGTCCACCCATGCTGAGAGACCACCAGAAGTTTTTCTACTCTTCACAACATTTCAAAGTCCATATCAGAAGTTATTTTCAGATGAAATTGTTTTCACTCTCTGGCTGTGCTCGAGCATACTTAACCCATGCTAGCCTCCGATATCAGATGTGCTCTTGGGGCAAAGAGCCACAGCTCCGACTTCCTTCCCAGCCAACCAGCAACCTCATGCTGCTCCCCAACATGCCTGTCTTTTAAAAAGACAAGTTGAGCTTTAACGAGTAGACCCAGGTCCGGGGTGACTGTGGCTTTCATGCTGATGACAGTAAAGAACCTACAATCAATGGGCCTTTTTAAATAATGGTGACATTCCTACAGATCAAGCCAAAGAGTACAGTCAGATGTGTTTTTGATTCACAAACACAAGAACCAGCAAACAACACAGCGGATAACAAAGGCACCACTGTCAGGAGCAACATTTCCAAAGGTGTTCAGAGCATGTAAATCCCAACGAGGCTTCCACACAAACAAGGCCGTATTTAAGTTTGAGGCAACCAAAACACTTTTTGTTAACTCTCTTAGCAAAAGCCCATCAGTCTTCCCCTATCCACCTCCCAGGGTTACATTATTTTTTCCTTCTGTCTTTCCTCTTAGCCACAAGTCAAGGCAGAAAACCAAAAATTAGGACTTGACAAATTATAAACCATCACACTGCCTCCTGAACCAGAGAAAGTCACATAAACATCACCAGCGAACAACAGAACTTAGATGACGACCCAGGCTTCCTGAGCCACACCTGGCAGTTCCAGCACCACGAACCACGCAAAACACAAAGATCGGCCACTTACCCTCTTTTGATCTTCCAGTCCATGGGTAACCGGCTTCCTTTTCTGTTGTTGGCTCGACTCAGAAGTTGATTCCATTTCCCAGGCATAAAACCCCCACTCTTTTTCAACGATGTTTCCAAGATCCTCAGAAGAACAAATAACCCAGGCAAAAGTGATGCGTGCACAGCACGAGGCTCAGCTCCTGCCAGCCAAGGAAACCGGCACCTGCTCTTCAAAGGTCCTGCTGTCTTCTTCGAAGTCACTCGGGAGCCTCGCTCGCCACGGCCACCACAGCAAGGAGGGCAGCTGCCGCTGACATCGTGAGGACGGGCACTCGGGGTTTTACTGCAGGTCTGAGATTCACTTCATGAGAGCCCAAAGGACAGATTTAGGCAAAGAAGGGTCCATTTCCTGGGGCACGTGCCACATTATTGCCCCAGAAATTCGATTCCTCACTGCCTCCTTGGCATGGATAATTTATATGTCAATAACAATGTAAATGGGCATTTAATCCACCGAGCTGATAACATCCACATCCCTCTCCGGCAGCCCCTGGCTCCCATAAATCACCACAAACACCGTGCAGCAAGCCACCCCTCACGGTTCCTGCAAGTGTTCATCACAGCCATAGTGCACATCCCGGCATCACCTTCCTTCACGGAGCAAGCACCACACCTGAGGAGAAAAGGTTCAATGGTCAGATGTGCCTTTTGTGTAGAAGTACAGGTTCGCACTGTCTTGCCCACCATCTGGAGGCACCCAGCAAGGCCTAAGCCAAGCAGCACCCAGCAATCTTCCTCTGAGCCCCTCAATACTCTGATCAGATCCATGGATGATGAGCAACCTTAGGGGGGCCTCACAGGCTCCCCACTTCTCTGGTTCTTGAAATTGCACGCCGGAGCTGGAAACGGGTTATTTTTCGAACCTCGGTGGGGTGCACCATCACCATCAACACAGGAATAAGGCACCGAGGTTTGAGGAGACGGGGAAGCAACGGTGTGTGAAGCGAAAAGCGTCAACATCCCCCCTCCCCATTACAGCTGCAGGGGACAGCATGTGGCACGTGGCAAGACTCCAGGGTTCACAGGGACCATGAAAAAGAGCAGCCTAGATCATCTGAAAATCGGGAAGCAACTGTGCTGCAGAGCTGGAGCTGCGTTCCCTGCCTGGGAGCCGGCAGGCAGAGCAGACACCGGTCACCTCCTAGCTGACGTCACAGAAGCTCAGAGGGACCGGGAGGGAGGAGACAGGAGAGGACTTCTGCACGAAGAAAAGCATCACATCGAGTGCACCCGCTCATGAATGGTTCCAGAGGTGAGATGCATCTGAGATCCTCATGAAGAAGCATCAATCGTATGGAATGCACCTTCCCACCACACCCAGGCTGCCGGGAAAGAAAGCTGAAATGGGAATCCAGGCCTTACTAAAAGGCACTAGTCTTTTGCCAGCGTTTCTAACCAGACACTAGCCATTCTACAATTGAGGCTGCACCAGCCTCCGGGAGAGCTATGGCCAGATCCGGCCACAGTGGGCACTAGACAGAAGTCCCCAGATCCTCCCTTGCAGCTGTCTGAACCGCCAGCCCGTCTGGAACAAGGCCGAAGCCATCTCCTGTCACAAAAGGCTTCCGCACAGCTCAATGCCAAAGCAGGTTAAAGACATTCAGACATGAGACTCAGACACAGAGGCCATGTGAGGAGACAAAGGAAGACTGGGGGATGCCTCAAAGAGAAGCTACACAAGCGCTGTGCTTCACAAGAGCGGCCCTCTAAACGTGAACGCTTGGCCGGAACCACATGAAACACCTGTCCAGAGCAGATTTTGCAAGTGAATTCCCAAGTCACAGTGTTCTGATTTTGGTCAATAATCAATGAGTTAGCCAGGTGCCCAGAAAGGGGCACCCAAGGGGGCGGGGGGCACCAGAGATGAGCTTCCAGCAGAAGTCCATGCCCTGTGGCTGCGCACATCACTGTGGCCACAGCCCTCTCGAGGCAAAGGGGAAACTTCAGATCCACTCTTTGTACCTCCAGGCCACAATGCAAGTGAACCCTGCAAATTGCTCCAAGCAGTGAGTCTCAGCTGGGACCTGAACCTAGAGGATTCAGATCTGAGTTTCAACTCTTCATCTTCCTCTTGGTGTGACCTGGAGTGAGTACCTTAACCTATGCAAGCCTGAGTTTTCTCATAATGTGCAGTGATGACACATAGGGCTAGAAAGATCAAGGTCACCTGCTGACACAGAGCTGGTGATCGCAGGATAGTATGCATTGAGAACCTGAACGCTAACAGAACTGCATGTTTACCGTATGCCAAGTGTTATCGGTTGTGTTGCATATGTATCTATTCAGAAAATCTCTACTGAATCCTTCCTATGTGCCAGTTATCTTACCTCAAACAATGATTAATGATTTTTTAAGCCAGTGTTGACCTGTTTTGTTAAGTTGTTGTTTTTGCCAGGATGAGACAGGAGATACAAAGTAACTTGTTTAAACTTTCAGAGCTAGGAAGTTGTGGATCCAGATTTTGAACTCAAGTCTGACTTCAAAGTTCAAGTTCATATCCATGCTGCTTAGGAAAGACCACTATTATGTAGCTTTTCATAAGCTGCCTGAGTTCAGAGCTCACATATTTTTATAGTTCTTGGCTCTCCTCATGAATAATGAAAGAAAATAAAAAACAGTGCCCATAGGGTCTCTTCTGGAGAAGGCCTTCTTCTCAGGAAGGACTACTCCCTTGGCAGTTCTGCACTTTCTGCGTGTCAGCCCCACACTCTGCACCAGGCCCCTGTGCTCCAGTCTCTCCTGGGTGAGACCCTGTCACATCCCATCACAGCAGCTAGTGCACATGCCCCAAGTGCACATGGGGACAGACGTTCTCAGCACAGAAATACTTCCCCACCAACAGAGAGAGTGGGAGGAGGCTTGGCATCCCCAGTGAGCCTTTTGTTTTTTCTAGGAGTCAGTCTCCACCGGTTCTGGGACCCTTGTTGTCCTCGTGTCCTTGTGCCAGAGTGTACAAGGGTCACAGGAGGAAGGGGAGAAGCAAGGATGCTGTTGACAGCTAGCTGTCATATCCGATCTGTTTCCTATGTGGCAAGGGAGGAAACTCCGTGAGAACAAAATCGTGGTAGAAAAGCTCTAGTTTCTTACCACCAGAGAAATCCCAGGATGTTTAACTACACTTGGGGGGAAAGGAGCCAAAAGGTAGAACTAAGATCATTAGCTAGATTGTTGAGAAGTGAACACGCCTACTGGACTCAACCCTGAACGCACCACGGATCGGCAGTGTCTCTGTTCAATCCTACGTCAGCTAAGAGCAGCCGGCTGAAGAAAGGCGGAGAACAGAAAAAGAAGGTTCAGCCAGGTTGCGCCACAAGATGCAGAGTCGGGGTACAGGTCATGGGGCCGGCCCCTTCCTCTCTTGGAAGTTCAGAAGGCAAGCTAGCCATACTGACATCCTGAGCACATGCCAGGGGTTGCTTCTGCCTGATCCAGAAGCTGTCTCCAAAGGCCTACAACCCCCTTCCACCTCTGCCCAAATTCTCCCTCCTAATGGCCAATCCCAAAGAAAGAAAGAGGAGAGGAAGAACAGGCAAGTTTTGCGCCGAGCTCAGTACACAGGGGAACAGGCAAAGTTCTGGGCTTAGAGGCAAGAGCATCCCTCAAGGAGATCAACTCGGTCTTTTCCTGCAGGAAAACTCCATTCCCTGGCAGAGGGCGATTTGAGATTCCAGGTACCAGGCAAGTCGCAGGCTACAGCCTCTACTCAGGAGGTCAGAATTGTAAGCTCATATTGTATGCTCTAGAAAAACATCCTTAAATTCCCCAAAGTTCTCGAAATTGTCCAGTGCCCTCTTTAGCCTTCTCCTTACCCCTCTGCCTCTCTCAGCAGTTCCCCCCATCCCCGACCTCATTCTGCCTGGGGCTGCCAGGATGGGGAACCGGCCCCAAACCCGGAGGAAAGGTCAGTAGCGGAGGTGAGAATGGGAAACCGGACCTATCTCGTCTGAGAAGTGGAGTTGAGCTTCTGAAAGAAAAGTGCATCCGTCTTTCCGCTGGTCTAATTAACACTCATCCCCAACACAACATTTTTAATTAATGTTCCATGCCAATAGGGGAAATGAAGGGGCTTCTTGGAAACCTACCCTTTCATTAATCAATTAATAAATAAGTTACGTAAGGTGGAAGGAAGATAGCCAAGGAGGCATGCTGGTTTTTTGGATCGAATTTTTGTTTTAATTCGGAGGCTTTTTTTCCCCCTGTTGTTCCAAAGGGAATCTGTCAGCAGTCCGCGCTGGAGAAGGCTGACCCAGCCGTCAACCCCAGTGCCTTTATCAGCTCACAGGAGCGAGCCGAGCCTGCTCTCGCACTCTCTCTAACGAAAGAAAGGATCGCACACAAAAATAAGTCACTAGGGCCCCAGCTGGGCGGCAGCGCGGGCTGCCACCAGAGTCCCTTTGCCGGTAAGAAAGGAGCCGGCTCAGCGATGCGCAGACCGGGAGGCACTGGCCCCCGGTGCTCGGGCGCCCCCTCCCCGCCCGCCACCCTCCTGGCCCCACAGCCCTCAGGGACCCGGAGCGTGGGAGCGAGAGCCCAGCCGGGAAGGACGAGGCCTGGCCTCTTGGCCCCAGTCGGATCCACCGACACTTGGGCGTCCAGATCTGGACAGACACGGTGAAAAGACATTTATAGTGCACACACACACACACAGAGCGAGACAGAGAGACACATCCAGACACCTACAGAACCTCAGAGCACACCCCGGGAAGCACACCCACTCCGGAGAGGCACGCGCAGACAGGTACTAGACCTACATTCAGAGACAGACGCGGCTTAAAAAAAAAAAAAAAAGGTACAAGCAGCAAATACACACGGCTCATAAATACACCAGGATACAACCATGCGTAGGGGCGGACGCACACCCCCATCAAAAAGGCACAGAGATGTTGACAGAAGGGTTCACAAACAGCCACACTCGGACATAAACACCCCAGGGGCGTTCACAGACGCCCACGCTGGCAGCAAACACGGAGGGACCCGACCCGGACAGGCAGAGGCACAATCAAGCCTGGGGGCCCGTAGAGACGCGCCCACGGGACACGCTCAGAAACGCAGGCACCTGCGCGGGGAGATGCCCAGCCCCGGCGGCGCGCCCGCTCCCATGGGCCGGAGGAAGTGCGGCCGCAGCTCGCGGAGCCCGCGGGGGGCGCCCGGCCGCCTCCGCAGGGGAAGATAGCCTGGCCGGCCTCGGGGCGCGGGGACCTCCCGGCCCCTGCAGCCCGTGGCCGGGTTCGACCTCCTCCTCCGCGGCCGGGGGCGCAGGTGCGCTCCGGGCCAGCCCGCCCCGCGGCAGCCCTGCCCTGCCCTGCGCCCGGAGCCAGTCCCGGCATCCCCAAGTCGTCTTCCTCCGGCCCATCCCGCCGCGCGGCAAACTTTCCCTGCTCGCCCCGGAACCGGGAAGCCATCCCCACCCGGGGTAGGCAGCGCGGGGGCTCCTACCTGCGCCCGCGCGGGCCTCGGGAGCCGCCGCCCCCCGCCGGTCTCGCGCGGTACTCCTGCCCGCGCTCCTCAACCCGGGCAGCCGCCGCTCCTTGCCCTCCCGTTACCCGGGAAACCGCCTCCTCCTCCCTCCCGCCAGCCAACCAGTGCGGTTCACATGGCGCTCCGCAGCCAATGGGCAGCCTCGCCATCCCCGTTCCTTTTTAGGGTCCCGAATCCTTCCCGGGCTAGGGGGCTGGAGAGAGTGGCAGGGGTCTCTCCGGAGCTGTGCTCTTGATGGCCGAGGTCCAGGGGAGCGTGATTGAGTCATCTGGTGGCGCCTTCTTCTGTGAGAAAGTTGGCTGCACGGGACGCTTGAAGATCCACGGGGCTGAAGAACCCGAGTAGGCAGATGCTTCAGGCGCGGGGTTCGCCATCCCACCAAATGTAGGGATCTTCGGAACCGGTTCCTACCAGGGAGCGTTCCAGCTGCGTCAAATCGCTCCTCTCCTCTGGGTGGAGCGTCCATCACTCTCCCAAGACCCTGCTCAGTACCCTGCTGCAGAGCTTTGATTGACAGCAAGCACTTTCAAATGTGGGATTCGAGCCGATCTCCAGGCCAAGACCCATGCCTGCTCTTTTGGAGGTGCAGAGAAAGGCACCCTGGGGCACTTAACAGCCAGGCCTTTGGAGCTATACACAATGCACCTTATCCCCCAGGTGGCCCTCCTCTGGACAGTTCATTTTCTCGTCTTTCCCCAAGACCATCTGAAACTGGAGAGGCTTTTACTCAGCTGTGTCCCTCCATCACCCTTTCCAGGTGTGGTTTGGCGCATAAGCACTCAGTGGGAGAACTTCAGGAGCCCAGGACTAGTTGCCAAGAAGACTTGAACCGGTGGGGGAAAAAATTCTTACATCCTCTAAGATGAGGTCGGGTACCAAGATACCAAGTGAAAGGGGAGATCGGAGAGACACTAGCATGAACACCCTCACCTATCCCTCCAGCCCTTGTAGCTCTATTTCATTATCCATCCAGTATTTGCTTTCTAATGTGAGGTGCATAAAAGAGAAGGTGAGGAATCTGTTTGACCCTCTCCAAAGGTTGGTCTGGGCTTCCCCAAGGCCTACAGAGGCCACAAGCCTTCATAGCCACAAACAGGTTTTTCTATACTACCACCATGTGTGCCCAGCATTCCCAGGGTATTGTGGACCCAGATGTCTCAGAACAGAAGGTTAGGAAGAACACAAAGCAGACGGTAACCTTCTGTCAAGCTCCCACTTGGGAAGAAGTTAACTTGTCTTCCACTAGAAGAGACTGAGGACCATACAGCGCCAAAATGGTTCTCTGCTACATCCAACTACTATTCTCTGAGTCTGGGGACAGGAAGGGACCTGAAGTATCCCCCAGCTGAGAGCAGAGGGCCCAGCTGTGGGGGTATGGGGATGGCAGAGCTGAGGGAATTGAGATTAGGGAGGAAGCTTACTAAAATATGTCCATACACAGTATGCATCTGGTCTTGCTGTGGAGGGGCCCTAGTATGGCCTGAACGAGGATGAAACTGAATCCCTATTGTGAGGTATTAAGAAGTAGGACTAAGTGGGACTTTTAAGAGGTGATTATTTCATCTATTCATGAATCAGTAGGTTGATGGGTTATCCCAGAGTAGGTTCTTATAAAAGCAAGTGTGAGGTTCTGTCTCTCTTATATAACTCTAGCCACACAATGCCCTATGCCACATTGAGACTCAGTAGAGTTCCTGCCAGGAAGGAGGTCCTGCCAGAGACAGCCCCCCAACCTTGGACATGTCAGCCTCCAGAATTATTAACTGAATGAGCCTTTATTTCTTACAAGTTACCCAGTCTGTGGTACTGTGTTATAATAATTGAAAATGGAGTAAGGTAAACCCATTGATTTTGAGCAAAGCAAAACCATGCCCTTTCAAAAACTACACAATTCCTGCAAGAACTTCTGAGGTTGAGAAAGGAAGAAAGCCAGTAAAGGAATGGCAGGGAGTGACACCAGCCACCCTGTTCCAGGAAGCATGATAGAGTCAGAAGAATAAAGACCTGAGTCCCACACAGTCTGAGCTGGAGTCTCCTTCCCATCACTCACCACCTATGTGTTTGATTGTGTTTATGAACCAAGATTTCCTCTCTATATAAAAAAGGTGATGTATGATGGCTCTTATCCCTGTGTAGAGATAATTGACAGTCAGATAAGTGATAAATGAGCATGTGTTTGTAAGCAGCAATGTACCTTGCAAGCAAGAACTGTGACCAACAGACCTAGTTTGCCTTGTGGTGGTTATTGTCCTAAATATTTGCAGGGAATGTATTTATTTTGGTGTGATTAATGCTGAAGTGAGTAGACTTGGAGTTAAGCAGACTTCCCTCCTTTTGTGGGTGGAAGCTGCCTCCAATCAAAGTCTTGAAAGACAAGACTGAAATCCACAAGGAAAAGGGAATTCTATAAATATGTCTATTTCGTAGGTTCTGTTTATCTAGATAGCCTTGAATAGAGCAGCCCTTCCCTAGAGTGAAAAAAAGATTTCCCAAGATCTACAGAGCAGAAACAACAAGGTGGATGGATTGGCACCCTGATCTGCAAGTTGCCCGTGTGTTTCCCCGGGTCTAGTCCAGCTGAGCGCTGGCTTATTTTCATGGATGCCATCAATTCACCACCATTTGCAACTGTCCTTTACCCACTAGAGGTGGGTATCCTGGGAACGGTTTTCTCAAATAGCTGTCTTCATCTTCTTTTCCCCTTGCTCTCTGCCCTATCTGTACACAAGAATCTAGAAGAAAAGCCTGTTTCTGATCTTACTCTTTTTCTCCTTCTCTCTCTCGGCTCCCCCACCCAAACACAAGCACCATGCCCTCAAGAGTTGTAGTGGCAAATGTCTTCATACCTACTGCCAACTACAAGCCCATTTTTCCTCAATTAAGGATTGTGTGTTTTTTAATCATGTCTGATCATCTTCATCAAATCCTATCATCAAATCTAAACTCTTAGCCAAAGAAAGAAGTACTGCAATTTCACAGACATGGAAAAACAGGAAACAGACTCTAACCAGGCTGCTCACAGACTAAAACCCGGAACTGCGGCAATTCCCTCTTTCGTACTTCCTTCTCTTATTCCATTATTTGCTCACAGCTCCCTTGCTCTCCATGTGATCTAACACAACCGCCAGTCCAAGTCTCTGCATCAGGTTCTCTCTACACAAATGTCCAAGACAGCCTGCTATCCACCTCTGGAACTTAGTCCAAATTCTTGTGTAAAAAAAAAAAAAAACAAAATCTGATAGGTCACTGCCCTTTGGATCAGGTCATGAGTCAATCAATGATAGCAAATAGGAAGGGTCCTTTGCATCGTTAGGTCATATGACGTGTTCGTGGAAAACTAAAAAAGAGACCGAGCAAAGTTACTTATTGAGGTTGGCATCTAACTTATAAAAGTAAGCCTCCACACTCCAATTTTGTTTTCAAAACAAGAATACCCACATTGCTCTCCTTCACAGCTAGGACATACCAGAAGAGTATATTTCAAGAACATCAGGTAATAAAATCATGTTCTTTTTTTCTACCAATTAAGAAAAATCACCCAACCTGAAAGACTTAAGGAATAAGCTCCAAGTCATGGCCCCCTGTTAAGCAGGCCATATCTGACACTTCCATCTCAGGTACTGTCTTCCATGAGCTGGATGTCTCAAGGTGACACCTTAAAGCAGGAATTACCAGCCCCCAGGGAACAAACTGCTGCAGGTCTGTAGCCCTGGAAGGAAAAAGCCGCTGAGACAGCTGAGTGGGAAGCAGGAGGTGAGCAGTGAGTGGAGCTCCGCCTCCTGTCAGCGCACTCCTATTAGGCTCTGATGCCTCTGCTGATCTGACAGGGGGCGGAGCTTCACTCTCAGCTCCTCTCCTGCCGCTCTTCGCCATTTCAAAGCTGTCCTCCAGCAACCTACTATATAACATGCCCCCCCATCTCATCCTTGGGAGAATGGATTTCAACGGTCCTTGGTGTCCAAAGGGTTGGGACCACTGCTGTAAGTAGAAGTCCCTGCTTTTATGGTGACAGTGGAAGACGATGAAAAATAATAGCCCAGGTAATTTAAGAGAATAATAAATGTTCTGAAGAGAATAAAAGAGGATAGTGCCATAAAGAATGGCTAGGTGTTACGTCCAGCTGGGTCATTAAAAGATGACTTTAAGATAAGAAATTTAAACTGAGATCTAAATAATGAGTCACACACAGCCCAGGCTGGAGTCTCCTTCCCATCACTTATCAGCTATTTGGTATTGGATTGTGTTTCTGAACCTAGCTTCCCTCATCTAGGAAAAAATAAGGTGAAATATGATGGCTAATATCCATGCAGGAATAAAGGAAAGCATTCCAGGCAGAGGCAGCAAGTAGTGCAAAGGTCATGGGGCCAGCAGAACAAGGTTGGTGTGCTTGTGAAGGGGAAGTGTGACCCAGGACGGACTTGAAGAGCAGATGGAACCACCCCATCAGGTGAAGCCTCTGCATCCACAGAAAAGGGGTTGTGCTTTATTCCTAGTGGTCCTGGAAGCCATGGAAGTGTCTCATGTTTGTAAATGGCCTGATGGGATTGAATAGAGCACTCTGGATGTTTCACAGAGAACTGACAAAATAGAACCAGGGAACTCACTCGGGAGGTAAATGCCAAGTCCTGGCAAGAGTTTACCAAGTGAGGATGGTAGCAACAAAACCTGAGACAAATGGACAGACCTGGAGAAGACTGTGGAGTCAGAATGAACAAGACTTCCAAAAGGACGGAAGATTGCAAGAAACGGTTAGTGTACAATGTCTAGCTGTTATCGCTCACTTAACTTACAAGATGGATTCCCTCGACGGTGGAAGAAAGAACTGAGCATGTAAGATGCTCATTAAACGATTAGATGAGTAGATAGATGGACGGACAAGTAGATAAATAGATGGGTCTCATAGAAACCCTTGTCCATCTGCCTGGAAAAACAAGTCCATGGAGTCGCTGGGACATGGTAGTGTGCACTTCTCCTTCCCATACCCCTACATGCTTCCAACTTTACCTGACTCACTGTCTTCTCTTTAAGACTTAGCTCAATTTCTCTCTTCCAACGTACCAGACTAACCTCACCCTAGGCTCTCCCAAGTCAGCCTTTGGCTCCATGCATATCCTTTAAATTTATGACATATCCATACAATTATTATTGTTTCTTGCTTCACTATTTATTGGATGCTCTTTATTGGGTACCTGTATGTGCTAAGAATTGCCGTGTCTGTCCTGGGTGATGTCACTGATGAGAGCACGTGAAGAAAAAGGAGACCTCAGTGAAGGTAAGAGAAGTGACTCACTCCAAGGTGGGCACCAAAGGACACAACCGCTCAGTCCTCATTCTGGTGTATGTGCTCTCAGTCTACTCAGCCCTTCAAAGAGTCTGATTATTTAATTTTCGCACCCGTAGCAAATCAGAGGAACCAGTTGGCAAACTGACAACTGTTAAGAAGTAATAATCTGATAGCAAGGGAGGAGGTCAGTAAGTCTATGACCAACAAGACAAAGGGCCTGAGCGATTTGGGCATGGACTTTGCTATGTTTCTTCTAAGTTTATTGGAAAATAAGCCATAGGAAAGAGAAATAAGAGACGATCGCCACACTGAGAGAGCTGCTCTCCTTTAAAGAACGGGCTATCAATCTTATTTAGTGTTTCTATTCACATGGCAATGTGAGCCGGAACTTGACAGAGGTCTCACAAAGAAGCAAAGATTCTAATGTCCTAGAAAGCTTTCCATATAAGTTGGCTAAATGGAATTTAATAGACAAGCCCAGAGATGCTAAAAAGTTCAGATGTCAAAAATGACTCGAACTCTGGATAGACAATATCTGATACTTATAAAACAATTTCAATTTATCGAGCATCATCAAAACATGTCAGTACTTGACTTCATTTAAGCCCCACAATAATTCTATGAATGGGTATTGCTGTTGTCCCCTTTTTCTGGAGGTGGAAGGAGGAAAAAATTTACCTTTGGTAACAACATTAGCTAAGAGGACATCTTCTACAACCCCATCAAAACTGCACAGATGGACTACAGCCATTTTTTAGTTTTTGTTCCTATGAGTGGTCAACATAGATCTAAGCAGATGATAAAAATAAATCTTTAAAGTAGAGGCTCAGAGTTTATCCACTCAACAATTTGTACCAGTTTCTCTGCTGGTGCCTGAGACACACTGGAGAGTGAGCCACACAGAACCCATCTTCCAGAGGAGCAGGATGAACAACACATGAACCTATCCTACAGTTTTGAAATATCAGTTCACTGAGCTCCCATTGAATCATGGTTATTTATCTTTTGAAAGCAGCTAGTTTTGGTCTTGAACATAAATGCCAGGTAACAGTAAAAACAGAAGCTAGCATAGGTGCCAAGATGTCACCGCCACCCACTGCCTCATCTCTTAGGCAGTCCTCATTTGGTTACCCCATCTTACAAACTCATTGGAGGGTGACTTGCTGGAAGTCACACCCTGGACCTACGTATCCTAGTCATCAGAGTGGTGGGGGAGGTGGGGCAGTGAGAGGCCAGTAAGCCTTCACCTTCTGGGTCTCCTCCCTTCCTGTCCCTGGCAGGTTTTCCTTGAACACTTCTCTCGTCTTCACTTGCACGGTCATGGTTGGGTAGCAAGGGTACATGTGAGCAGCCTGTTTACCCAGCGGATAATGGGGGACAAAGAATGTCACGTTGTCTGAAATAGGCAGTGCCTGGGAGGGAGCTTCTTGCCAACCGACAAGGGGTGGGAGTAGAGGGTGGACAGGCTCCAGCTCCCCACCCTCTATGCCTGGCACTTCTGTAAGCATGAGAGGATGCTATAAAAACAGGCCTGCTGAGAAACTCCCACGGCTGGCATAAGCACATCACTTGGGCTGTGGAGGAGAGGCTCCAAATGGGACATTCCAGGTTCGAATAGTTAACAAGTTCTGAGCTCTATGTTTTTATTAGAAGTTTCCTTTAGTTTTCAAGATATCTTGAGAAAAAGGAGACACATATGTATTGGAAATGGAGTTAAAATTTCAGAAACAAACCAATGAATATTTATCAACTACCTACGATGTTCCATGCCCACACTCTCCTCACTACAGTGACCATGACAGGTAAGTTTCCTTCTCTCAAGGGATTTATATTCTTAGAGTGGAGCTAATAATTTAACAGTGAAACAAACATATAACCTGAATGATTCTAGATAGTGATGGAAAAAAAATAAAAAGACGGTGAGATAAATCATGACTACAGTGGAGGAGAATAGAAATTCACAGGGTCGCCAAAGAAAACTTCTCTGAAGAGATTCATACTAGATCTAAGGAACTGGCTGAGTGAGGGAGGGTCTGTGCAAAGGCTCTGAGCCACAATTAGCTTCAGGTACTTCAGGGACAAGTATGGCTAGGAAAGGGCAAATGATGAGAAATTGTGAGGAGGTTGACAAGTTGCTCTGGAAAGGCCCTGGGAGGTTTTGAAAGAATGTCATCAGAAGTTTATTTTGGTTGCATTTTTGAGACTGAGTTGTAGGAAACGAAGCAGAGACATCAGTTAGAAGGTCAAGGAAGAGACGAGGAAGGCTCAGAGTAGAAATGGAGACAAGAGGACAGAGACAAGATAACTTTGTAAAAAGAGGTCTCAAGATGGGGTGGGCAGGAGAGTCAGGCACTTAGTGGCTTTGGGGGCCACCCACTCCTTCTAGAATCCTCTGTGCATCCCTGCTCTGCCCAGGGAGTGTGGAGGCTCTCTCTCCATTTGCAGAGAGGACTCAGTTGGGTCTCAGCTAACTGCTGCCCCTCCCACCAGGGCAGCCTCAGCCTTGGTCTAGGTGCCAGGAAAAGGATTGGAATGGCCCCACTCATCATGCCAGGCCAATCACCAGGTGTTCTCCTGTCTCTTAACACACTTCACGTCTAGGGCAGGTCCCTGAAGCAGTTGGGCTATGGCAGGCAACCTTCCTCCAAAGGTGGTGTGTACAGGGAGCAACATTCAGCAATCCCAGGAGCCATGTGAGCTCACACTTCCCTGTCACTTGAGGGGATGTGGGCAAAGTTTTAACTTGACCGGCCTTGGGATCTATGCAAGAGATCGGAGGTACACACTGGGTGGTCACAGAGCATGGCCTCAGGGTCTATGTCCAGACCGTTGCCCCGGCACGCTTCTGCTCTACTTTCCACCCACTGGAAACGAGGCAGCTCTGCTGGTTCATGCCCTTCCTCCATGATGTCTCCACCTTGAAGCCAGCAGGTCATGGACTGAAACCGTGAGCAAGTCACGCCCCTCCTCCTCTAAGTCATGAATGTGGGTGCTGCGTCCCAGCGACGAGGCAGCTAGTACGCTTCCTCCTCCAGGCACAGTTCCGGTGCTTTATGTATAGTAACTCATTTAATCCTCACAATCACCAAGCAACACAGGGACTTTCAGCATCTCCATTTTTCAGAAAAGGAAGTGAGAGCAGAGAGATTGACTTTCCCGACATAACACAGCTGGTGAGGGTGAAGTCAAGACTCAAATTCCAGTCACCTCGCTGTAGAGGCCCCCCTCAAACCACTAGTGAGATCCTTCCCAGACTCAGACAACCCTGAGAAGGGATCTTGAACACTGATAGCAGGAAAAACAGACATCAACATCGCAGCAGCTGCTGCTACCGTTTTATTCATAAAGCCACAAAGGAGTTTGTCCACGCTGGTGGCTGGAGCTCCACTTCAGTTTCTGTGATCTGTAACTTCTTTGATCTTGATGGTTCTCATCAGAAAAACAGAAATAATATGGATCTCTGTTGTCATAGGGATGGTTTAGCAAACTGTCACGCGCATGCTAAAGGAAGGTACTTGGTACATTAAGAATAGGAATGTGCAGAAGTGAAGAACAGGAACTAGAGAAAAAGGAAGCCAGGGGTATTTAGCACAAACACTCCATCATGACAAAGGCCCAGAGACTCCAGGGAAGGCCCAGCCAGGGCTGTGCTCCCCGTTAATGCCAAGAGGGGCCTGCTGACGGATTTTAAGTGGGAAGAAGAAAGAGTATCTCTAGTGGCCAGTGTAAGGAGTGGGTTACAGCACAGGTGGCTGTAGACAGGCTGGCCGGAAGTACTAGCAGCAATACAGCAGCAGAAGAAGCAGTTCCTGACTCACTCTTGGGGAGAAACATTTTGGGCCACCAATAGGAGAACATGGGAACTCCAGCAGGATCCCACTACATCCAAGCTAGGTGGCTACGGTCTAAAAGAGAATAGGTGTATCTTCCTACTACAGTAAGTCCTATTGCGGTTACCCTGTAACCATACAGCATTTATGTCTTGAGTGTGTGATTCTCCATTGACAATTGTTTCTCCCAATTCTTCAAAGGGAAATCTCTTTGCTTTGAGGAGGAGGCCCATCCACTGTGGCTTCCTGTGTTTGGATTATGACCTTGCCTGGACATCTTTGCCTTCTGGTGACATCAAAGAATCTTTGAAGTAAGGTGATCTCACCACTTCATGCCAAAAACAGGTGTGAGAACTCTAAATTAGCTCCGTTGCATGGCGCATTGAGATTATTTCCATTTCCAGAGCCTTGTTTCTCCACTGAAAAGGAGCACCATTTTATTTATTTTTGGTGGCATCAGATGAAAGTCATGTGGAATTGAATGCAAAACCCCTTCATCTCACAATGTGTCCAGTGGCCTGCCTACTCAAAACACAGAAGGTTAAGAGAAGTGTGGACAAACTAAAACTCCCACTTTGATTCTTTTGGATGAGTTTCTTCCTGGTGCTTCTGACCCTCTCTCACACACACACACTATACTCACTGAGTTGTAGGCCTGCTGCCTGCCCCTCATCTAAGTCCTCCCCCAAGACTTCTTTGAAGTCCAGTGATGCTACCACTGCACACATTGCCATCTCCCCTGGAGGGAGAAGTGTGGTTGATAGAATCTATCTTCTAAATCCCCAAATAAAAAAAAAAATTTTTTTTAAATAGCAGTACGAGCCTTGTCACTTTCCACTGCTTTACCTTCTTTTATCTGCAAAACGCTCCCAGCTGGTAGGATGCTCAGCTCCAGATGCCATGGAAATGGGCTCATGTAACTGTATCTTCTGCACCAGGGAATCTCTATCTCCTTTATTTCCATTTAATTTGGGTTCTGATATAACATATTTAGGTCCAATCCTACCAGACCGCTAAGCATTTTGGAGAATGAAATCCATTTATAAATTTTAAGAGTTTATTATATCACCATCAGACGGGAAAAAAAATTTTAAGTAACAGTAAATACTATTGGTGAGTGTATAGGAAGCAAATTAAAGACACGGGTATTAGGATCTTACTGTGTGCTCGGCATTGCCCAGGCCAGAGTCACTGCAGTATAGTAAGTACATGTACAAGATCCTTGCTTCGTGGAATAGACACTGTTATGTAAGTCACTGTGATGGAGCTGCGTGCCCCACCTAGAAGGCAGATGCATGGAAATCCTTAACCACAGATGTACGTGCCTTTCACCTGAACAATTGCACTTCCACACATGCACAAGACTTTCAAAGTGTTTGGAAGAATATCAATTTAGAAAACAAAAACAAATATGTTACTCTTAGGAGTCAGATTCATTATGGCCTGCTTTTGACCCTGCATACTAAGCTATTGCTAAATAATGTGGAATGTTTATTGATTTGGAAAATGTTAATAGATTGCTACACAAAGAATGTAGGTCTATAAAACACTAAGGGAGGGCCTGACTTCATTTGTATAAAAATGTGGATGGTGAAAATTCTGAAAGGTTATCGTCTACTTTTGCAGTATTTTCTGAGCACTCACCCTGTGGCTGGGCCCTGGGGCTGCAAAAACCAGCAAGGTAAGCAAAATCCTTTTCCTCAGGAAAGATTTGTAGATACTTCTGGGTGGCAAACTTCAAGGTAACCTTTATCATTTGTGTTTTCTATGTCTTCTAAAGTGACCTAAATTACTTAACACATAAATTTTTTAAATAAATTTGGTAGATGTCAGTTGCAGCTTAGGATTGAGTAGAGGCCTTATAGAAACTCAGTACACCATCCCTCCAATGGAGAAAGCAATCCAAATGGCCCCAAAAGTGGTACAACCACAGGACAAGATCCAAGATCCAGGGTTAAAACAGACACACATTTCCAGCCAGGACTTAAGAGGAGACAAAAAAAAAAAAAACAAAAAAAACAAAAAAAAACAGGTTAAGACCAGGATATACGAGGGATAAGCTCAAAGAAGCAGCTAAGGAAAAGGCTCAGTTGTTTGTTTAAATCCGCCTATCATCTGATCAATCAAACACTGAAAATCATCCAAATGTCCAATAAAGGAATGGTTGGGTAAGTTAAGCTTCCAAACAAAAGCAGTCAAAGAAACTTTGAGATATTAGCTAAAGTTTTTATTATTTTTCTTAAAAATCCCTTAAAGACTTGAGAGTGAAGTAAGGGTGTGAGGTGATGGGTGGATGCCCTGAAAAATGAGGTTCCAGCCTTTACCTGTAACACAGCACTCTCTTCCACCCCAATACCACACTTGAGAAGAAAATGACTTTTTTTATCACCAGAATGAGAATTTGAGAGGTGGGGAGGCCCTTAGTTCTTAGGAAGGTTCAGGAAGACTGTCCCCATGACACCCTGGAATCCAGCACAAAATGGAACAGACATGGTGGCTAGACACCGCTAGACAGAGTGAGCCTGTGGTGACCCTTTAAGTCTCCTGTGACCAGACCTCCCCCAACGGCCACCCCCCCCCCAGCATAATGAATTGCCCAAAAGTTGTCATGACCTCTCAGAGGGGTGTATGAGAGCTAAGAGGGCTCTGATGGATCCGAAGAGGTAAGTGCCAGGTCAAGGGCAAGGAAACGAGTGTGAGGAGCAATGGCCAGAGGCATGACCCACCACAGGCACCTCAGTGAAGGGCCATACGAAGGGATGCCAGCCACAAAGATTACAGGCCACCTGGCTCTTCCTGGGAAGACACCCATACAGCAACGTAAGCCAGACGGTGTTAGCCTGGGTCATTCTCAGATACAGTCGCCATCTCAGAGCACCCCATCTCAGCTGTGTACACAGGGAGCTACACTACTTCCCAGGCTCCTCTGCTAACCAGCTTCTAGAAGAGGCTGACCAACGGGAGGCACTGAGGCAAGCTGAGAGAAGGGCAGAGGACAAGCCAGTGCTCCTCCCGTGTGCCTCCTCCTGCGGTGAGCATCTGCTTTGGCACACAGCAGCTCCCTACAGGAGCCCTGCTCCTGTCCTGACCGCTTCTACCACTGCTGTCTCCCTGCGTCCCTCCAGCCGACAGCTTCTCCTATGATTAACTGCTGTTCCACTGGACTTCCCCGCCTCTCCATAATCATGAATCCAATGTCCGGCATTATGTTTGGTCTCTGATAGCCTAACTAGACTTCTGCTGATCAAAATCAGGGCCAAGCCCAGTGACAGGAGCCTGTAATCCCAGCACTCTAGGAGGCTAAGGCAGGAAGATTTCAAGTTTGGATACAGCCTGAGCAATTTAGTAAGATCCTGTATCCAAACCTAAAGTAAAGAAATGGGCTGGGATGTAGCCGAGTGTGAAGGCCCTGGAGTAGGCCCTGGAGTCGACCCCTGGCACCTCAAACAACAACAAAACAAACAAACATAGGATCAGAATCCTCCCTCTTGATGAGCTGTTGACGCCCCCTGAGATCTCTGAAATTAATCACAATCCCGGAGGGAAGGAGTTAAAGCAGAACATCTTAAATTAATGAAATGTACATCCCCCAAAAGGCATGGGAAAACTATTGGAAGATTGTATCTTCGTGAAACTGATTAGATGTGGTGATATTCTGTTTGTTTTACCATCAGATATAAAAAGGAGTACAAAACAGAGTTTAAGCTACAGAAAAAGCAGAATGACATCTTGGCATCCTCGGCTAGGCAGCTTGGGAAGTTCCTACTCCAACAGTAATTATAAACGTAAAATGGATGTGTGCCATCATCTTGACTAAGTAAAATTTATATGCATATGAACAAAGACAAGGAAATGAGTAGAAAAAATGAATTCCTTATAAGATGGGAAGATAATATGGGATTTTTAAAAAACTGTCATCTTTTTAAAAATATGTTTTCACAGTAAGATACCTCCTAAGGGTCACATGGGATCTTTAATAAAGCAGACATCTCCTCCATCACAATGTCAATGTCTGTGGAAAATGCAAATATTTTTTTCTCTGGGGCAGCACCAACTGAACAGGGCATTTTGACTACATGGAGAAGTTCACAGAACCCAAGGTGTTAAGCTAAAAATACAGGCAAGCAGGAAAGAACAGTAGAGGCGCTAAGACACACATCAGAAGCAAGTGCTAGAAGCAAGTGCTGGAACCTGAAGCCACATCATACTTAAATTAGGTCAGACAGAGGGGTTTGGTTATACAAGACTGTGAAGAGGTGTGGAACCAAGGTACCCCTCAAAATGATGTCAGTTTGTCCAGTTGGGGATCACCTCTCTTGTAAGGTTAACAGGGGATGGCCTGGCTTTCCTGTAAACCAGTCCTTGATGTTCTCTAACCCTGAACTAGAGGGGCTGACCTATTCTCCATGTCCTCACATTCAGGAGGATGGAGTTGCAAGAGTATAGAGAGAAAAGTGGTAAGAAGCCGTAACACCCAGTCAACAGAACAGAGAACCCAGTAGGATCCCTCCACTGAGGCTGACCTGAGAAGCCTATCAGTTCCAATTTTTAAAGGTTTAGAAAGCCACACATCTTTGAATGTTTACTTATGGGTCCTCACTTATGATACAAGTCGCGACTCTTAGATCAGTTAGTGGATAGATTCTAGCTTTTGCCCACTCAGCTCACAACAACTCCAGATAAGCCATTTCCCCAACTCCACTTGTCCCTGGGGCCCTCTGGCCTTGGGTACTGCCTTGAATCAGGGCACAGAGGATGGGCAAGGTGGAAAGAAACACTAGTTAATGGATTCTTTTTTCCAGGCCACACTCCAATCTCAGGAAATTAAATTATAGATGCAGGCTTGATGCCTCCAAGTCCTATGATCTTAACATTCTGAAGGATCAGCTCTGAAAATCTGCTGACAACTTTGAACCCTTACCCAGAAAAATGCACACATGCAGATACATCCTCTGTTCTGCATACTATTTCAGAGTATTTATAAAACTGCGTGAGCCTTCTAAGGGATAGAAATAATTTGGTTCATTATGAGACTTAATTATTGATCAGGAATGTTCAAGTGCTATCCATTCAGAGTAAATAACATAAAAACAAAGCACGATTTCTTGCCGCCAAGACCAGCTCCTTTTGCGCGACCCTTCCAAATTCTAAGGACCCATATAGTCATATCCAATTTCTGCTCCCATTTCAAAATCCAATCCCTTCCTCATTTAACAGCCTTCCTTCCAATGTTTACCTTCCTGTGACATCCCCAAGGCATACCCTGGTTGTCCCTTCTAACCAGCTGGGCAGTCAAGGCAAGCCTCATTGCAAAACCGTCAAGGTAAAAGGCAAGAGGTTACATAATTCCAATTAACAAAAGCCCCACCAACTCTAACAGCTCCTTACCACTTCAACATCTTCCCCTCTAAGGAAATAATCACAATTGCCACCTACATCCTGCAAACAAAGGCTGACAGAACAAACATGGCGCTCTCCAACAGACCTCAGGATTAAAATGTAATCTCAAAATAAAGTCTAATAACTTCCCCCTTTTGAACACACTTGGAATAAAATTAGCATATAAATCAAAGCTTAATTAGGACATTGTAACAATGAACAGCTCCGGCTGGTATTAAGGGTTTCGAGCCCAATATGATGCATCAAATAAACACCGTAATTAGAGAACAAAATCAAGGCGGTCTCTTGGTAATCAATCACCCAGCTAGGTTCAGGCCTTTCAACTTGAGGGTCACCTCTGTTTTCTGCCTTGTGGGTCTTGCCTTCCAGCCAGTCTCTCTCGAGGGATGTCACACCCCTTCTAGTCTGTGTCTCTGGCTGGGGCTCTCAGTGGGGTGTCCTGGCACTGAGCAGGAGTGGGAAGGGCTTGCAGGTTGCTCAGAACGATAGCCTGTGGGCTGCCAGAATGAAGCGTTTATTTGTTGTTTGAGGTACAACAGCTTACTACCTGCTGGTTTTATCCAGTCCAGGAAATCTACCTGTCTGGGGCAGAAAAGCAGGAAAGTTTAAGAAATTTCTCCTCTAATTTTGTCATTCTCCAGTCACATGGCTTCCTGGCTGTTACACACACACATATCCCAAACAAATGCGTATCTCAGGACATTTGCACAAGTTGCCCCCCTCTCTCTGGAAGGTTCTTCTACATGGCTTTCTTCTTCACTTCTTCCAAATCTTCAAAAATGTCACTTCCTTGGAGAATTTTTCCTTAATCCCTTCCAACTCAAATAGTATCTCCTATCACTTTTAACTAGCTTTGCTGGGGAGTTTAGGAGGTGCTAAATAACACCCTTCTACCCATGTGAGGTCTGATCCAAAAATGGACTAAAGAAAAGGCAAGACAGATAACAGAACAAAAAAAAAAAAAATCACCTTTCCAGTGGAGCTGATGTTTGCGAATGTGGCTTACAGCTGAGGGAAGGTGGGTAGGTTCTGGGTACCAACGTGTAGGCAAGGTGTGGAGGGGCCTCAACTAAGCAGTAAGGCTAAGGGAGCAGACAGCCGGAGCCAGGATCCAGCAGAAGGGAAGGAGAGGAAGAGGAAGGCCTCTCAGGCCTGATTCTTTATCCCCAAATCATGGACAGTAAGCCTGCCCTTCCTCGTGAAGGGGTGTCCTGCCAGGGCAGGCACTCTCACCTCCTGGCAGGAGCGTAAGGCAGAGAAGATGTCCCTCCAATCTGCCCACCTGCCTTAGTTTTCTTACCAGTGCCTGTCACCGCCTGAAGAATCCTATCAGTTTTGGTTTTCTGTCCCCCATTCTCAGGGCCAACTACAGGAGGGCCATGCTTTTCTTGGTTTTCTGCTGAATCCTGAGTCCCTAAGGCCTAGGGCCAAGCAAGGTACATGACAGACACTCAGTAATGAGGGGGGAGGGGGGAGGGTGGGGAGGAAGGGAGGGAGCCTTTACTCATCTTTTAAGAAATGCTCTATGTGGGCCAGCAGTGTTTGGGGGCTGTGATTGCCTTCAATACTATGGACTCAAGGAGTATTTCTTTAGGGTACCTTTGGGAGGGACCAGAACATCACCTTCAGAAAGTCCAAGCATGGTGACCTACAGTCTCCCTGACTATCTATCCCATTTCCCACAGGGGAAGCTCTGCTACCTTCAAATCCCATGGAGCTCCAGCTGTGTGAACCCAGAGCACTGTCTTGTTTAATGTGCTTTTCTGGTACCACAAAGAAGAGCAGTGGTGAGGGAGGTGGAGAAGACAGAAAAGAGAGAGGAAAGAGCAGTGGAAGGGAAGGGTCTCCTTTCTTCCTAACCCCCATTCCCCAGGGCTGGGCTTTCCTCCTGAGGACCCAGCCGTTGGCACTCAGAGGGGGGAAGACATTATCACCTTCACCGAGGAGATGAGACCAGAGCCCCAGACAAGTCAAGCAACCTGTTCAAGGGCGCACAACCAAAGTCATGGAGAGCAGTAGCAGAAAGGACTAAGAGGCAAACCTTCTGATCCTTGGGACAGTTCCCATTGAGTGACATCAGTCCTCTTAAGACACGTGCTGGTAAGAGACATGGAAGAAAGAAAAAAGATGGACTTTGTAGAGAGAGAAGGGAAATGGTATGTGAGAGGGTGAAAGGAGAAAGGGAGATGGTAAATTAAAAAAACAAGTGGGGGTGATAGTGGGAGTCAGGGGGAAGGGAGGAGTTATGGGAGGGCCCAAATAGGGAGTGGAAAGGGTTGTAATTTTGGCATTTTATATGTGCAAAATACTCAAGTTCAATGTAAACATGTATTGCATATATACATGCAATACTATATATATCTGGGGAAGACCACATGCTTTAAGCACCCAACATGGCAAAGCCCTCTTCCCTCTTCCCTTCATCAGAGTAGATCATGTGACCAGAATTAGCAGCAGAGGCCACTTCTAGTTTCCTTCCTTGTGCTCCTCCTCCAAATGCCTGCTAGAATCGCCCCAGACCACCAAAATGGAAGGAGCATCATTGCCTGAGTCGCATTTCCTGAGCATTTAAGCTCCCACAGGCTCTGCCTCTGCTGGGAGTGGAGAGGCCCAGACAAAATGCCATAGACCATGCGCGGGGGTCCAGCCTGGAGAGGAGGGGAAACACCTAACAACCACAACGTAACCTGCTTCCTAGGCACTAAACTGACCATGGTGATGGCTCCACTAGTAGCACATGCATCTCAGCATTTCACACCCATCATGTCATTTAACCCGCAGTAATTCTCTGAGAACTTTCTGAGCAGTCCCACGGTACAGATGAGGAACGTGAGGCTGAGGAAAACAAGCTTCCTGTGGAAGGCTCTATAAGAGGTGAGTGAGGGTGAAAGATTCAGGTCCAGGGTAGTCGACCTGCAAAGTTGAAAGGTTGAGCTCTCCCTGCCTATCTGTCCCCTCAGAGTCTTCTCCTCAGGCTGCCTCTCTGCACAATGTCTCAGAGAAAGGGATAAATGAGCAGAGATACTGCAGTTATTCAACCTCCGTGCCTTTGCACATACTCTGCATGGGGATCCCTTCCTCATCCTGTGAGCGCTGCTCATCCTCCCAGGCCCAGTTCAGGCGCCAACGCCTCTGATCAGAGTCAACTCTACTCACCTGGTGTCCTTCTCCCTGGCGAACGCGCTTCTGCCTCCGTGGTCCTCCTAGTGCGGTCTGTGGCCCTGCAGATAAGCTGCTCTTAGAACTTGCTGGAAACGTAAACGCTCGAGTCCCAGGGCAGAGCTATGGAGCTGGCATCCTGGGGCAGGGCCAGCAATCCGGGCTCTATCTAATCCACCCCCGTAGTATGAAATATAAAGAAAGTCCGAAAGCCAGGGCTCTATTCTTAACTCGCGTCTTTAGGACCATTTGCACCTGTTTGAGAGCATGGCTCTCTGTGAGGATCTGCAAGGCCAGGTGTAGGTGATACTGCGACCACGTGACACCGTGGGTGCCCTGCGGACGTTGCTGAAGGCTCCCTTCTCTTGCCGCCTCCCACATCTGAGCTTAGCGCCTTGAGAGGCCAGAGGTGGGGTGTTTTAAGTCCAGTCGGCCGCCTCGAGTCCTTTCGGCAGGGTGCTCGCCTCTTATTCACCAGGGAAAAGCTCACAACTTCCGACTTAATCCTTTCATTTATGGTACTGAGCCCGAGATCACAAAATGTGGAGGCGCCACAGCAAGAAAGTCTCTCAGACCTTGCGGTTCAGTGGAGAAGACTCATTCATCAAATAAACAGGAAGTAACTCTAACAGGTATTGGCTGATAAAATTCTTGTCCCGTGTCTTAGTTACCTATCTTACTGCTGTTACAAAATACCCGATATCCACAATGTCAAGGAGGGAAGATTTATTTAGCTCACAGTTGTAGAAGGTCTCCCACACACGTAGTCCATTGTTGGGGCGCACGGCAGAGGCTGGAGAGAAGCGCCCCCAGTGTAGACGCGTACACAGAAGCCAAGAGAGAGCAGAGCGAGACACCTTCCCGGGAAGCAGCTGCACCAGCAGCGCCTCTTCCCTCCTTTAAGGACTATCAGCGGCCAGTTGCCCCGCCCTCACTTCCCGGCCCACAAATCAACAGCAAACACCTGCAGTCTCTGCCCTAGACGACCCCCAATCTCAACAGATGGCCTCAGTCTTTCCAAGTCAAATCTTAAACACCTGCCCCTGCCAGCCAGGTCCTACCTCCCAGTAACACGGTTTCAAGTATCTGAGGTTTGGGGGGACGCTCGAGATCCAAGCCACAGCACCCTAAAAGTGGGTCCTGGTATCTGCAGAGGAAGCTGAAAGACAAAGGAGAGATGCTACACCCAGTTTCAAGTGGCTTCTGAGTGGCAGAGGTGAAATTTGAACACAGCGGGGTTTCCTCCTTGCTCTTAAATCCCTATACAGTACTGTTTTAAAGTAACTACAGAATAAAAGTATGAACCTTCATAATCGGTGTGAATAATAGTACCCAACAGCGCATTACAGGGAAAGCTGACAGTCCGCAAAGGAAGAAAGTCAAGTCAGAAAGCGGCACAGGTCTATAATCCCAGCACTCCAGGAGGCTGAGGCAGGAGGATTGCAAATTCAAGCTCAGCCTGGGCAACTTAGTAACTTAAAATTATCCTGTCTCGAAATCAAAATTGAGCTGGCCCTGAGCTTGTTCCCCAATACCTCCTGACCCCACCATAAAAAAAGAAATGACATTTAAGCTGAGATCTACAGGATCAATAGGAAGCAGCTGGCCAATCCGTGAGTTGAGGTCCTTTTACACTGAGAAACTCGCTTGCAAGAGCCTTAAGGAAAATCCTTGGGAGTAGCCACCAGTGGCTGCAGCACTGGGTGTGGGGGTGAAGGACGATGCGGCAGGAGACGAGGCTGGCTATGTGGGCAGTACTGGAGTACTACGACAATCCTTCTCTGTTTCTACTCTTAGAAGAATACGTCCAACAGTGGGCCTCACGTGAGCAAGCAGCCCCAGAGTGTGTGTGAACGTGTGGTTAAAGTCCAGAATATTTCGTGTTTCACCCACTCAGTTACCAGAGAGATTGAGCGTCTGCCCTGGTCTGAGCACTGCTGCTAGCGTCAGGGACACAGCCCGCCCTCCTGGAGCATGTCCAGAGCACACGTGGGAAGGAAGACCTTTTAGGTAATCAGGACTCCGTCCTTTCATTAGCACCGAGCGTGCGCTGGGCTGGGGCCAGGTGTTGTGCTAGGTCTCTACAGAACTGACTGGCTTGCATTTTAATAAGAAACTCAAGGCACATTCCAAAGTCCCAACTAGTTCTCCCAGAGACCAAAATGGATGGCGTTTCCTAGTTTCAACAGCCGTTTAGAGTTTACGGGATTTGAAACCTTTCCTGAGAAGCTAGCATAGGCTAAATCATTTTGGCTGCTCTATAAAGTGAACTTTGCTAATAGAATCTAGGGTAATGAAATGAATGTCTGCAGACCTATAACTCATTCTGCAGAAAATTTACAAACTCTCCTCTGCCGAAATCTTGTTAAATGACTTTAGTCAGCAATGCTCGGCCTAAGGAGGCTGAGCAAAACGAACAGATTGGTTCAAAAAGGCCTTTGGAGAGCACTTCCAAAAGCTACCTGGATTGCCTCCTGTTGTTTTTGCTTTTCCCTTTTTTTCTCTAGAACGAGTACAGATGCTTCTGAAACTGTGACAGCTTGGTTTCCTGTTGCAACCCAGGTTGGAAACCAAACTTCTTCACTCGTCTGCAAGGTCCCACATAACTTGGCCGTCCCCATCTCTGACACACGACGATTCATCCCTAACTCCCTTCTCCAAACCTACCTTGTCTGTGCAACTCAAATAATCCACGCTCACTCCCACCTCAGTCTTTTTTGTTTCCTGTTGTGCTGCCTAAAATGAAATTCCCTCAGATCCTCACATGACTGACCCTGATTCATTACTGTCCCACTCATGCGTCACCTCCCTAGACAGGCTCAGGTGATAGCCCCTGCCACTCTCCAAAATTATCTTGTTCATCAAATTTACTTGGGTTTTCTAACTTGTGTTTCCTAACTAAAATAGAAGCACCATTTAGTTCAAATTTTTTTCCTTTCCAGGCCTCTCTGAATGAAGAGAAATTATCTCAGGGCACATATAGAATATAGTAATGTATGTAAGTGACACAAATTTTTAGTATTTTTGTTATGCCACTAAAACAAAATAAGTCCAAATTTAATAACTAAATAATAAGAAAGTTTACAATTATGCTTGCTAGCAATGCATTCCTGCCTTCACAGGCACACAACATGTAGGTAGGTTGAAATATTATTATCAGTAATTGCTTCATTTTACTCACCAATTTGCACAAATGCTTGCAAGTCTGATATATGTGCATTTTGATTTGGCTATATGTGGCAGGTGCAGGTATCAGAACTGTACTATGTCCTTCCTCACAGAGTGTTTCATTGTCACCTATAAAGCCCTTGCTCAGGCACAACACAGTCAAGTCATGCTTAAAATCACACGATAACGTTAAAGATTTAGAATCTTATGGAGCTGTCTACGGCCACGTGCAGACCACCGACTGTTGTTAAACATATTTAGTCTACATAATTATCACTTGAAAACTACACAATCAATTTACAAAATAATTTGCAAAAAATACCACAATGTTTTGCAAAAATTGTCAAATATATATTGGATTATATTTCAAATCATCCTAGGCCACATGTGGCCTGTGGGCTATGGCTTGAATAAGCCTGATTTGGAACAAGGGCCATTCCTTATCACCAGGTTGAGTACACTGACGTTGAGAGTTATGTGTATAAGACGCAAAGTCTGAGTCCCTTAACAGCTGAAGGGAAGCTACCAAATGGTGATCAATTAATTTGAATTTCCAGTGAGAACTGAGGCTTATCTGTTACATCAGTAAGTACATCCTTCACTAAGCCAATATCTATCGACCATGTTCTTCAGGTTGTTAGCACTCGTCTGCTTGCCAGGAGTCTTCAATATCTTGGGTAGAAATCTTTTCTATGTTGTAAATACATACAATACATGTTGCAAATACTTCCTCTCTGTTTATCACTCATTTTTAATGTTATGATGTCATCTGTTGTACAGGCATCCAAAATTTTTATCTTGTCAAATCTGTCAGTTGTTGGTACACATCATGGGCTTGATAATATACGTAGAAAGACTTCCTCTATGCCAAGATTATAAAAAAACACCCTCTGGAATTTTTTCTGGTTCATTTTTTTCTAAGTGAATAGTTAACTATCACAATACTCTCCTTGTCATTGTCATTGCTGGTTTAACGAACCATTCTGGGGGCTGGGGTGTAACTCAGTAGTAGAGTGCTTGCCTAGCATGTACAAGGCCCTGGGTTTGATCCTGAGCAACACTAATAATCAAAAGTAAGATGCCAGTTTTTGTTGAGTTTCTATGAATTCTCCATTGGTAAAGTGCCTGCACATTAATTTCTTTCTCAGGGTTTTTTGACTATGTTCTCACACGTACTCTTCCAGGTTAATTTCGGCATTAAATTACATTTTCACCAAAAATATCTGACTGGGTTCTGTACTTTGGTTACACTTATACACTAAGGATTATCATATTTACAAAATTGAACCCAGTCATGCAGAAACATAGTATGTTTTAATCACATATTTAAGCCTCTCTTGCAAACTTAGTAAAGATTTATGATTTTCTTCATAGAGGCTATCTTCATTTATTTCATGTTGATATAGCAAAACACCTGAGGCTGGGAAATTTATAAGAAATAAACTTATTGAATGCTCATAATTTTTGAGGATGGAAGTCTAAGATCAGACAGCCATTTGTTTGGCATTTGATTCAGGCCTTCTATCTGCATCACAACACAACCGATGGTATTAAGTGCCAGGAGGCTTTGCAACAGAGATCACACAGAGAGAGAGAGAGAGAGAGAGAGAGAGAGAGAGAGAGAGAGAGAGAGAGAGATGATAGCAAACTGAGGAAGCTGAACTCACTTAATGACAATCTGACCTCGAGGTAACCAATTCAGGCCCACTCCTGAAGAAAGCATTAAGCCCTCTTAACACTACCACATGGGGCACCAAACTTCAATATCAGTTTTGTTGGGGACAAACCATACACAACTCATAGCACTAGCTATGAAGCTTCCAGCTGTAATTATTCCTATGTAGTTCATAGATGTAGTTATTAGAAATAAGAATCTTTTCCCCATTGGTTGCTGCTGTAGGTTAAATCTGGAATGTCTTCCAAATACATATATATTAAAGGTTTGATCTCTAGCCCTAAACATTATTGGGAAGTGATAGAAATGTAGGAGGTGGAGCTTAAGAGGAGGTCTCCTGGCCATTGCAATGTATCTTTGAGGGGAGTTTGGGACCCCAGCCCCATCTTCTTCCTCTCCCTTTCACATCCCTGCCTGTATTAGTTTGGGTTCTTTCAAAAGACAGAATTTACAGATTTTATCACAAAAGGATCTATTAGGAAGGCTTGCAAATCCAAGGATAGAGATAGTCCAAGATGGCTGCTCAGCCGTGAAGTAGATCTCCTATCAAGGACTGCTGGACACCTGGTGAGGTGAGAATCTGCTGTAGATCTCAGGCGAAGACCAAAGCCTGAAGATCGGTGACTGAAGAGCAGTGACAGGTAGAGAGTCACAAGTCGAGACTGGAGCGAATCTGTGCTGACCATCTACAATGTGTAGCAAGTCGACGTCCATAGACAGTTATGAAAGCGAGAGCTTTCCCAGAAGAAGAAGCTGTAACAACTGTCTCTCTTCCTTCCTTTTATACCCTTGGAGTTCCAGTTGGCCCTCCCACATATGGGTGGGTGTTCTTCTCTCATTGGCCAGTCCACAAATCACTCACCCTCTAATCCAGACCAGTTCTTGATCCCCAAACTAGGTGTGGTTCACAAATCCTAATCCTAATGGAGGCGTGGTTCCTAATTCCCTCAAGTTGACATAATCTCTTCAACAGTCACACTGCTATAAGGTGAATGTTTTTACCATGAACAGCCGCCATGATATACTGCCTAACTACAGGCCCAAAAGCGATGAGTCCAGCAAATCACAAATTGCAATCTACAAAAGTGTGAACCAAAATGAACCTTTTTCTTAATATACTGATTATCTGAGGCATTTGTTACAATAACAGAAAGTTGACTATCACAGTAGTTTAACTTAGCTATTACCAATACACACAGGAAGTTTATTATTGTTCTGTACATTTCCTTGCATCTCGTATATTACGGACTTTCCCATATTTATTAATATATGTATATGATACACACCGATTACCTTGAGCTTGAGTATTTTGTGCACATACATATCACATCAACATTACCATCCCATCCCCTGGACTCCCGCCATCACATTTATTTGGGTCTATAGAATCCTTGTATTCTGGATTTCTCATATTAGAGAAACCATGCGATATTTAACATTTTGCATTTGACTTACTTCACTAAGCAGGATGGTCTCAAGTTGCACCCATTTACCTACAAAAGCTTCAAGTTTATTTGTCTTTATGGAAGAATAGTGCTCCATTGGACTCCTTTTGAGAAATTTCCATACTGCTTTCCATAGTGGTTGTACCCACTTAAGTCCCAGCAACAAAGCAGAAGAGATTCTTTTTCCCACAGTCTCACCAACATTGATTGCTGTTCACGTTCTTGATCTATGCCATTCTCACTGGGTATCTTAGTAGTGTTATGATTTGTAATTCTCTAACAGCTAAGGATGTTGAACATCTTTTCATGTATTTGCTGGCCATTTCATCTGAAAGTGGCCTATTCACTTCAGTTGCCCATTTTTTAATTGGATCTGTGATTTTGAGGGATCTGGTTTTCTTCAGTTCCTCATACATCCTAGTTATTAGCCTCCTATCTGAGGTATGGATGGCGAAGATTTTTTTCCCCATTCTGTCGGTTCTCTATTTACTCTGTTGATAGTTCCCTTTGCTGTATAGAAACTTTTTAATTTAATACAATGCATTTGATAATTCAAATAATCTTAATGGTCAATCTTCTTATAGATAGTTCAAACAATTCTATCATCCTCAGTCACAATGTAGACTCTTTGTCTTCAATATTTGTACCTCTTATTTTTAAATTTTATTACATTGCTTTGGCTAATACTATATTGCCATCTTGATTAATCCCAGTGTTAACACACATCCATATATTGTTCATATTTTTACTAGAGAAGCCTCTAGTTTATACCATTAAATGTGATTTTTCATCAGTCCTTATGCGTTTGTTTTAAGATTTTTCAGAACTTACTAAATTTTAATATGAAAAAATGTTTAATTTCGTAAAGTGTCCTTTTCTCCTTTAACCTAAGTAAAATAAAAGTACTAACAAATGCCCTAGTGTTGAGTCATATTTGCTTTTCTGAAGCAAAATCTGATTTTGTCATGATATGTTGTATTTTCAGCAGTTCCTTGGGTTTTGTTTGCTAAGATAAAGAATTTTTTACAACTACATGCATAGTCATATGTGGTTGTTTAAGCTCAGCTCCTATGAGTAGTAGGAAAACATGATATAGAAACCCATGGATCTTTATAAATTGGTTGATTGAAAAGGAGACTTCAAAAATCTAAAAGACATGGGTGTAGGCAAGGACCTTCTTAATAAGACACCCAATGCAAAAGAAATAGCCCCCAGAATCAACAAATAGGGTTATATCAAACTAAAAATTTTCTGTGCAGCAAGGGAAATTATCAATAGAGTAAAAAGAGAACTGACAGTATAAGAAAAAAGTTTCATCCTCTATACTTCAGATAGGAGGCTAATAACTAGAATATATAAGGAACTGAAGAAAAACAGATCCTTCAAATTCAAAGACCTTTCTTAAAAAATGGACAATGGAAATGAATAGGCAATTCTCAGATGAAGAAGTTCAAATGGTCAGTAAACACATGAAAAGATGTCCAACATTCTTAGCCATTAGACAATCGCAAATCAAAACATCACTAAGTGGGGAAATAGGAATCCTCTTACACTGCTAATTGGAATGTAAATCACTATGGAGAGCAGTATGAAAATTCCTCAAAAGGCTGGAAATAAATATTGCCTTTGACCCAGTGATACTTCTTCTGGAAATTTTTCCAGAAGAGTTAATAAGCATCATATAACTGAAATATATGTATACCTATGTCCATAGCAGCACAACTAACAGTATCAAAAATGTGGAAAACACCAAAATACGCATCAACAGATCAATGGATACAAAACTTGTGGTATATGTACACAATGAAGTACTACTCCCCTATAATGACATACAGTTTTGAGACTTTTGTGGGTAAATGGATGTAACTTGCGACCATCATTCTCAGTGAAGTGAGTCAGACACAGAAGGTTAAATATCAAATGGTTTCTCTAATACAAGACACCCAGAATATAGTCGTTTCATAGAATTAAATGGGGGGATAGTGAAAGTTAGGAAAAGAGGGAGGCTGTGGGAGGGTCAGAAAAGGGAGAAAAAAAGGGTCTGGAACTCCGACCTAGTATATATGTGCACAGAACCCTCAAGTTCAATGTAAACATTATGTATCACACATACACATATTAATAAAACAAGGAAGAAAGAAACAAGAGGAAAAGGAAACAGGACAGAAAGTCACAGACCGTGTGAGCCTATCTGGAGCTGGTGGCTATGCCTGCTAATGCATTTGCTCCCTTTAGAGTTGTCTCCCTGACCTGCTGACCTCCTAGATCTGGGAAAGAAAACTGAAACACACGAGAGATTTTAGATTAGGTGAATTTAATTTTGAAAGCTCAGAAGTGGTATTTAATCATTTGAGTGAAAAAAAATAGAGGCTAAAATAATAGAGGAAGAAATTCCAACTGCACCCAAGTATCTGGGTGGAATCTCTCTGGCTTAAAATGGGCAGACAAAGAAAGACAACGTCATAAACATTGTTTCATTTGGCATTTTGCAAGCAAGAAAATTTTCATATTAAAGTCTAATTTCTCAATGGGATCTTAATCATTGAAAAGTATTCCTCTTGCAGTTTGAAATTTTTCAGAGTATGCTGAGTTCGTTTTACATATATATTGTTGTTGTTGTTTGTTTATTTGTTTTGTGCTACAGCAGACAGCCTGGCTGGACATCCTTTGGGATAAGAGATAAAACAGTAGACATCTGAATGCTGTACAGTTACCTGTAGTGTTCCTCAACTGGAACCAACTACATCTTAGGCAGGTGCCTCTATGGCTCATTTCACAGGCTGCACCACCCATCTGCTTCTAGGCACACAGAAAGAAGCAGTGGTGGATTTCCAGAGAGCAGCCTCATAATGAGAAGTCATGACCTTGGGCTTATCTACTAAACCCAATAGCCAATACCTTCACATGGAAGAAACAAAACAAGAGAAAGAGGGAGAGAGAGAGAGAGAGAGAGAGAGAGAGAGAGAGAGAGAGAGAGAGAGAGAGAGAGAGAGAGAGAGAGAAATCTAGAGCAAGGAAACTCTTCCCCTCTTCTGTGTCCACGAGTATAAAGTCTGGTTACCTCCTCGTTAGCCTACTCCCTACCTCTAAGCTACATCCCCAGCCCAGCTTCACCACTACCAAAGAACTAAAACTTGGAAACCCGACAAGTCAGAGCCCAGAGTTTTTAATGGAAATTTTTAAAAATAAAGTTACAGTTCTTTAAGGTTCAACAGCTATTTGAATTTCAGAGAACCTTGATTTGGCTTCTCACCTCCAATTAGAGCTGTCTGTCCTCAGAAATCTACCACCATGACTTTCTCTTTATGTGCTCTGTACTTGCAAAAAAAAAAAAAATAGAACATAATCTACTTTGCAGATAGTTACATTGAGAGATGACCTTCCAGCACAACTGAGTTTGCTAGTTTCACGATTTAGAGTCTCCAGTTGGAGAGAGAAATGGAAAACTTCACTTCTGAACCTAATCCAGACTCTACAGCTCAGCCTTTGGCAAAGGCCCCGTCTGGTGCAGAGCACTGTGCAAGTATTAAGCAGGTTATGCTGTGATTCTAATTCTTCCATCCCTGAACAGTGCCGGTGCCCTCAACTGCATGAGAAGAGGTCGGGGTCCAGCCAGTATCTCATTTTCCAATCATCACAAGAAACCAAATATTGTGGACCTTAATAGAACAGAAGTCAGGACTCAACCCCAAGCCTCTCTCCCTTCAGAGCCTTTCTCTATTCTGTGTTAGACTTGAAAATTGCTTTGTTGGTTCATGGCTTAACTGCTTCATATACACTTATCTTCCTCTTTGTTGAGTGTCCTGTGCTAATTTTTTTTGTTGTTGTTGTGTGAAGAGGTGCCTGAAGGAGTTATTTTCTAAAAGTGATGTGAGTAGCATGCTTACTGATTCTGTGTCTTGAATATTTCTTTCTTTTGCTTTCATATAAGAATAATAATCAGTTGGAGAATTATAGCATCTATTTCTTCTCATACTGTAAACTCATAAATATTCCCCCTTTATGTTCTAGAATTTCGTGTTACAGACAAGATATTCAATACCGTTGTAACCCTCTGTCCTTTGTAGCTATTCTTTTTCTTTAGAGAAAGGGTAGGATTTTTCCCTTGGTTAGAATACAAAAATGTCAAATATGTACAGGTTAGTAACTCAATAAAATTGAGTCTTTTGAAAACTGTAAAAAGATCATGTTGAAACTCAATATTTTGTAAAATTTACAGACACTAATAAATAATATTTAAAATAAATAAATTGAGGCCTTTATATCTACATTCATGCAATTTTTCTGGAATCTTAATTTTTCCTGATTATAATTTCTTCTTTATTTGCTCTTTTCTCTACTTCAGTGTTCTCATTTTATGGATATTTTAACTGCAGGTTCTATTTTGCAAGGGTTTTTTATTACTAATCCTCATAATTTCTGTCTGTTTAGTTTTTTGCTCTGCACTCTGGGAAATTTCTCTTCATTGTCTTCTAATTCTCCCATCTTATTTTTCAGTTACGTGAATGTCTAATAGTTACTGTCTCTTGATTTTTTAGTATTTGGTGTTATTTTGTTCTCAAAACTCTTTTTGTTTCTTGGTTGCTCCTATTTCACATGGTATTTCTTTTATTTGATTGGTTTAGTATTTTTTAAGTTATCTCTAAGAATATTCATTAGAAATTTAAATTTTTCTCCTGTTTCCTGTATTAATTTCATTTCAGTCAGAAATATTTGCTCTGATTTTTCAGCCTGATCACCTTCCTTTGAACTAATGGCTCCTCTGATAGCTATAATATGCTCTTGTCTTTTTAAAAATACTTAATTTTTGCCACATGCTGATAAGAACTGGTGGTGACTTGGATTTTGCAGTCTCTCTAGAGACCATTTTTGAGCTTGCTTCTAAAGTCAAGTGTGTGGAATTAGAAAGAATGGATGGATTTTGAGGGTAGTCTCTCCTTGTGTCCACAGGTTGAGTGCAGGCTAGTGGGCAGAAGGTTCCCTTACGGCCCATAAATGGCATCAGCAACTCTCACCATACTAGCCTGGCATTCACATCTCATGTATCCTGAGGGTAAACCTTATGGTCAGATTTTCTCCGTGAGCCTGGTAAACATCCTAAATCATTCAAATAGATCCCACTCACTGCTTAGTGATACCCTAGCTCCCCGCAGATCTAATACTCACCCTGAATTTTATAGGCATTCCCCACTTCTGCCCTTGGTGAGTGTGAGTCAGTCTATCCTGAGCAACCCATCCGACCACATGAGGTAATTGATAGGCATAGCTAGGGAGCAAGAAGACCACAGAGAGATGCCCAACTGAGTGGTTCTCTGTTAGATTGTGAGACTTTGATGAGCAGAAATGGCACCCACTGTCCCATATATTTCTAACACCTACCACAGTTGCTCCCTGCTTGGCGAATGGCAATTGAATATAAGACACACACTTCCCAAGCCTCCAGGTTTTTGTTCCAAGTGTGATATTCTTTGGCAGATTCTTCCCATATTCACTGCTAATAACTCCCATGCCTAGTTTCAAATATGTTTGGTGCAGATTTTAAAGCCAAGCTCAAATATCACTTGAAAGCAACTTCTCTGCCCTTCCCCTGTTCCTCTAGACCTTCTAATGACAACTATTGCATAGCGTGTCTTTGTGCTAGGCTCCAAACAAATATGTGTATGAACAAATATACAGATAAAGAAATTTCTCCACTAAACCATGAGCTGAAAGCAAGAATTATCTCTCATTTAAGTTCATGACAACTGATATGTGCCTTAGCACGGCATCTGGCACAAAACAGCCAAATAATGAGTAATTCCATTAAGCAATATACAAGGGATTATTGTCCCCAGTTAGGGTCTTCTGTATTATTTTCAGAGTGTGAGATTTTTCACATCGAGCGATAGAGTCTCCGGCACCATGCTACCTGCTGGAGTTAGGAATCAGAGTGAAAGGAAATTTCTCACTGTGCATGCTAATATACCCCAACCACTGTACCAGGTGTTATCATCAGCATAAAAGAGGACCTAACGTTTTCAAGTGTTTACCTATTACCAAACAATATTTTATGTGGTTTAGACATGAAAATATACTTAACAGCACCATAAGATAGAGATTAATAGTATCCTAACTTTTCATAAGCAGTAAAACCAAGAGGAAAAATCAGTTGCTCCAAACTACAGAGCTAGTAAGTGTCAAAGCTGAGATGTGAACCCAAATCATCTTCTTCTAAAAGCTGAATTCTAAATCATTACAGAATGACTATGTATATTAGTTATCAGCTTTCCTGTGGCTGGGGCAAAATTCCTGGTACCTGTAAATTAGAGAATGTGAAGTATAATTTGTCCCACGGTTTCAGAGGCTTCAGTCTGTAGCTGGCTGGCTCCAAAGCAGAAACATCCCAGCAGAAGGAGGTGGTAGGACAAGGCTGCTCACATTATGGAAGCCAAGAAGTGGAGCAAAGGGTTGGAATGTAAGAGAGAGAAAAGCTAGAGATCAGAGATAGGAAATGTGTCATTCTGCTATCCAGACACACCCAAGAGAGTACTTTATTAATTCCTTGGGTGGCTCTCAAGACAATCACTTTAACAATCAAGATTATCTGTCATATTTCACCCCTCGTCAACTTAAAACCCAAAAACATCTCAATAAGCTATACTTAGTCTCTAAATTGAGACAGTCATAATTTCACCTAGCATGATACAGATGTCCTGCATATAACCCAGAATTAACTAATTCCTGCCCCAAGTCTCAGTAGTTCAAGCATTGCTCAAAAGTTCAAGTGCAGAATCTCTTCTGAGACTCAAAATAAACTCTTAGTTGTAAACCCCCATTAAAGTAAAAAAAGCAAGTTATGTATTTCCAATATACAATAGTACACAATAAACATTCCCAATCCAAAAGGGAGGAATGAGGGATCAAAGACACTTGGACCAAAGTAAGACCAAAACCCAGCAGGGCAAATACTAAATTCTGTAGCTCCATTATCTGTGAGTTCCATAGGACTTGGGTGGCCCTCTCTCCACAGTCTTCTTGGTTGAAGGCTACACACCCTCTTTCTTAGGCTGGCTCAACTCACTGTTTGTGACTCTCTTTGGCAGGCATTCCATGTTGCAGGCATCTCTGATTTTCTGAGATCTTCATTGCACCTTTGATTTCATTCCTTTAAATCCAAATATCTCACTAGGGCCTCCTGACAAGAATTCTCATCTTGTCACACTTGCCCTGGACTCCTATGGCCTCTTTAAAATATGAGTGAATGCCTTCATGATTTTATAACTATTACATTCCACATGCCTATGAAATCAGAATCACATGGATGGTACTAAAGTTTTCTGCCAACTCAGGCAGTACCCTCACCCTGTTAGACCAGACCTCCACTAGCTGGCCTTTGAGTATCTGGATAGCTAAGAACAGTGAAATAAATAACCAAATGCTTAACTGACAATCTCAGGCCTCAAGGTCTCTCTTCTTGAATGAAAGGTTTATACTCTTGTACCCTTGAGCCTTCAATAGGTAAGTACAGACTTACTAATTCTTGAGATGCCCTGGAGTCCTCTTTATTTTTGTCCCAGTTGAAAGCACTGTATTTTGTTTCTTTTTAATGGCACTAATCTCTTTAGTAACCATACAACCTTTACTCCTAACATTATAAATACTTCTTTGAAGGTCAAAATTTAAGTTTTACAAGTCTTTCTACCCTGCTTTTTGCCCCGACTCTCACTATAAGTTCTACTAAAAACAGCTAGAAGTACCTATGAATACTGGACTGTCTTGAGATTTCCTTCACCAGATTAATTAATCTGCCACCTTTAAATTCAGCCTCACACAATCTTAGGACATGAACAAAATACAGACGAATTTTTTTACTGAGATTGTATACACATGGCCTCTAGTCCAATTTTCAGTGAAATCTCATGAGCCTGGACTTTACTATCCACATTCCTATCAGTATTCTGAGCTCTCACAAGGATAACCCATGAAATTCTGCTTATAGCATTTTAGGTATCTTTTCCCTACATCTCCAAACTTTTCCAAACTCCGAACCAGTTCTAAAGGATTCTGAATCACATGATCATATGACCCAACTTGTGGAGCCATCAACAGTTGCAGGAAGGTCCAATTCTCTGTGTTTTTTCAGATTTCCAACTGCTAATACAAAACACCCAACACCTACTAATTAAATGAGTTTAATTTGGCACATGATTTCAGAGGATTTAATCCATGGTAGCCTAGCAGAAATGCCAAAAAGTTTAAGTGGAAAAGTATGATGGAGCAGAGCTACTCACTTCATGGTAGCTGAAGAAGAGTGCCAAGGTCATGACTGTTGAACTCCAAAAGACACACGGATGTTTTACAAATCCTCTAGGTGGCTCTCAATCCAATCAAATTGGCAATCAAGATCGACCGTCCCCCTGCTACTTGTGTCATACTCCTCCCTCACTGATCACAGTTCAGGGGACGAACTAAGCTTAAGCAAAGTATGTGACTGAAACCAGGCCATAAAATGGAAACGTCCTTGCTCATAAAAATAGCTTGAGCAGGTTTTAGGATGCAATGTAAAAACCTAGGTAAGTTTGGCCTAAAATGACCTTGAGAGCAAGGGAAACCAAAGTCTCTGACAAGTAGACCATGAGCAGCAAGTACAGGGACTCAAAGCATAAGTTAGAGAGGAAGGGCCTGACAGTTGCAGGAAGGGCCAGATTACCCACTCATCTGACCTGGACTGGTGTGCTATGTGCGGAGTATTGCACTACGACTTTGTTATGGTTTGGATCTAGCATGTTGCTTAAAAGCCTCATGCACTTGGATATAATGGGATATCTATGGAACCACGTGCTGTTGGAAGATAGAGACCGCCTGGAAGAGGCAGATCCTTGGGCTTGACTTGGAGGGATTGTGTCAACTTGTTGAGATTAGGATATACCCAAGGCCGAGTACACGGGGGGAAATGACAGAAGAACGCCCGTTCAGAGTGGGCAGCCCAGCTGGCAGTTTGAACTAAATAAAGGGAGAAAGAAGAAACATTGTTACAGCTTCTATCTGGGAAGGCTCTGGCCCTAGCCTTAGTCTCCAGATATCCACTTCCTCCTCCTTCACTTGTCTGTCTCTCTATCTGTCTGTCTTTCATGCTGTGAGAAGTTTTTCTCTAGCTAGACCTCGGCCATGTGCTTCCACTGTCACCAGCAACCCACGAATGGACTGCATGAGACCATCTGAAACTATAAGCTAAAATAAATCTTTCTTAAGCTGTAGATGTTGGGTATTTTGTCCCAGTAATGACAAATTAACAACTAATATAGAAATCGGCACCAGACAATTGGGATTGTTGCTGTGACTTTACCCAGCAATGTAGTTTAGAAGCCTTTGGAACTGTTTTGCAGGAGGAGTTTGGAAAGGTTTGAAGATGCTGGCTAGAGAGACTTTAAACTGCTTTGAGCCAAGCTTGATGGGAGATTCTGGTCAGAATTCAGCACAGCTTGAAATACACACAAGCAATATACCACCCGATGCTTCCATGAGACAGTGTGAGGAGAGCTGGGAGTGCCATTGACACCCCCACACTCTCCAATGCTCTGAGCAAATCAGAAGCCAAGACAATCTTACATTTGAGAAATGTCAGCGAACTGTAGACTTGGCAACATATTGGCTTCCATTTATTATGGCTTAAGATGTCAATTATAGTTCACACCTCTTAATTCTCTCCACAACCCCAAAAGATGGCCATTAATCTCATTTTACATATAAAGCTGGGGCTGGAAAAGATGAGATTCCTGTTTGCTAGAAGTAAACAGAAGAACCTGGTTTTGATCCCAGGTGTGTCTGATAACATACTCTGTGATTTTAATTGTAAATGCTGGTTCCAATTTCAACTTTGCTTATAGACATTTCCATAAAGAACTGATTCACAACTTCCAAGTTAATACAAGAGTTGATGGAAAGAACTGGGAGGAGAAGAAGGAATGAAGACATGTCCAGGATACAGCAGAAACTGGAGGGTATGCCTGGGGGAAACAGCACTGGTAGGGGCAAGATTACATGAGGGGACCTCGTGAGAGATGAGCAAAGGAAAGGAGATCTAAGGTGACCGGGTGTTGGAGGTTCTTGAATGTACAAATAAGGAACCTGGTCCCGGATGCAGGTGGAAAGTCAGTGACACAGATCCCACATTTGTGCTCTATGAAGGAGGAACCTTCCAGGTATCAAGTACAGATGACCCTAATGTTCATTTTTCTAGCTCCAGCCAGAGTACATTTCACATAACCCACATTCTGTCCAAAGGCCCCAAGCTGGTAATCAGGGTAAAAACACAGCTGGTGGTAGCTCTTGGCCACAGACCTGCACTAGCTGAGACTTTGGCTTTTATTTATCTCAGATCACACATTCATAGCCCAGTAACATGTCCCTCAGATAACCTTACTTATGTCTCTAAGGCAGAGAAAATGAGTTAACACGCCTCACAAAGGAAGTCCACTTCACAAAGTTCTTTTGTACGCTCTTGAGAGCAAACACCACATTTGGCCAAACCAGAAAGAAGCTTTTCCTTGATATTTTCTGCTAAGCATCTCATCCCCAGGTCTTTATCTGGTGCGAAGCCTGTTTAAGATCAGTGTATGGTGGCTTACAGAGCAGCTTTGAAATGCCCAATTCTCTGCTACTTACAGCTGAGGCAATGGAGTTTAAGGTATAATTCCTGTACTCAAGTAATTTGCAAAATTAAACAAAAATGAGAACCACAACAGTTCCAACAATAAAAAGCTACTGTTCTGTTAATGCCCATCTATTGCACATTACTACACTCTATATTGCTCAATCACTAAGATAGTGCAATAAAGAAAATCACCAGAACTTTGTAGCTTAGTGTTTTTGTCTTTAACTTTGACTATTATGATACTAGTTCAGCTGTTCCTAGAGTTGCCAATTGAAGAAGACATCAAATTGCTAAGAGTCTTAGTGCTCAAGTTATAGTAATCTTATAAAGTCTAAAACACTATTAAAAAATTGGGATTTAAAAATAGAAGATACTTAAAAGCCCTACCTAACATTCTAAGTTAAAGGAATTGTTGGCCAAGGAACTGAGGGAAGAAGTAAATAGTGTGAGAAAGAAATTGCATGAGTCCCATGTCACGGTTGGACAAGAAAGCCCTCCCTAGAGAAAAATATTCCTTCCTGGGTGGACCAGGGCATGAACAGATGCTCAGGGGCCCAGAAGGGTCCAGTTGCGAGAAAAATGCTAGCAAAACCTGAGTCATCCTGGCTAGACCTCTGCCAGCCCTGCACTAGCTTATCTCTGCTCTGACCAGCCCAGAGATTTCACTGAAGGTGCTAAGAACTTCACATTGAGACCCAGGAGCTCATAGAAGCAATGGCGGGATCCCTGGAGGCCTGAAACTATAGACCATCTCTGTGTGATCTTGGGCAAGTCATTGCTTTTCTGGGCTTCAACGTTTTTTTTTTTTTTTTCCTACAAAACGAAGGATTTTTAGAGAATACTAATGAATCTTTGACCACTGGAGAGTTATGAATCCCTCTGCAAACTGAAGGTTTTGGGTTTGTTTCTCAAAGGGAAAAATGCATATATATTTGGAATAAACACTCTTTTGCGACAGGGTCTTGCTCTGCAGCTCACTATGTAGCTCAGGAGTCCAGGCTGGTCTTGAACACATGGCAATCCTACTGCCCAAGCCTCCCATGTGCTGGGATTACAGGTATGTACTACCACACCCAGCTTAATAGACTAAAATATTTAAGATGTTTTCACACATTTTACGCTGTCCTCAAGCACCACAAGAAAACAATCTCTGGGCTAAGAGATCTCTAGTTATCACTTTAGGTCTCAACAAACTAGGTCAAGGTTCTATTTATAGGAGGCCTTCAATGCCAGGCTCAGGTGGGGTTTAAACTCACTCTATAGAAAGCCATGGAAGGCAATAATCAAGAAGCGATGAATGTGAAATACTTACCAGTTCAAGTTCTGCCTTGTCCGCTTAGAACTCAGGACCAAGCAAGCCTCATTTACGCTCCACAGCCCACACATGGATGCCCATTTAGTGAGGAAGCCAGAGACGTCTTTGCTGTTGGTCTGAAGTGAAACAAAAGCCCGAATTCCTGGGAGAAGGACCCTGCCAAGCCCACAGCAGCAGCTGAATATGCTCATCTCACTTGGCTTAACAACAAATGGGGGCTCCGTGCCTTTTAAATGCAAGATGCCTTTCATCCTGGGCAGCTTGTGGACTCATATGCTTACCTGTATGTCCTACTTAGGAGACATCTGTCACTAACTCCAGTCCAAGATGCCAGTTGGCTGTAAGGGCTGGAACAGAAATTCAGGACCCCACTGGCAGTGTAAATTAAGTTAGCTGACTCCTGTTTAAGGCATCAAGTCAGAGCTAAAATTTTTATCTTAGCAGACACTCATCTCTCCTTCAGTGATTCAAATGAGGGGCCTGTGAGGCACAAGATATTTCATGAGTAAAGCAGGGGAGGTAGGGTTCGTGCATGTTCTCACCTCTAGCTGCCCATTAGAATCACCTGGAGAGCTCCTTAACCACACTCATGCTGCTGTCCACTTGGCCACCTGAGTCTACTGGGCAGCCATGGCTGAAAGGACTGATTTTCCTAGGCAACTCATGAACTTAAGAGTCAACTATGTGTCTCTAAGACCAAAAGGACACTGTTACAAACTAAGCAGTCGTGGATGGCACAGGTCAGGTCTAACACCTAAGAAAAAGCATAACTCACACCTGTAAAGAAAGGCTTCTCAGAGTTTCATTCCTGAAGGCAGAAATCTTGCACAAGCATACAGAGAGGGAAAAGGCACTGCCGATAAGGAACAACTTGAGAAATGTTCCAGAGACAGGGAGGCTTGCTGATGGGGAGCTTCTGTTGTTTGGGAAGGGTAAGGGGGAGGGATGTCTTACTGAATAAACTCTAAAATGCATTTTAGATTGCACCTGGCCCTGTCAGTCCTTCAGTCTTTGAGCCTGAATGAAAATGTTTCTGACTTAATTCTTTGTTCTTGTAAATAACGGTCGTACACATTGAAACTGGACTCGAAAGAGAGTGAGGTGATAAGTTTCTCAGTAAAATTTAAAGACTTCATAATAATGCTTTAATTTGCTTTTCAGGAAGTCATCCTTGGGGAATGAACAAAAGTAATGTAACTGATTTTTGTAGAGAACAGGGACAAAGGAAAGTGGCCTGTCTAAGGCCAAATAGGTAGGTCTCACAAAAACAGCCTGTTACCAATTTCACATGCTTTGGAAAGCCCACCCTTCAGGACACGGAGCCCAACCACAGGGCTTAATGGAAATTTAGAGAGAGGAACCTTGGTGCTATGTTGAGTCTTGAGAAGACCATGACATAAATTCTCCATGGGCTATTGGGCATTCACACCTGTTAATTCAACCAAGAACTGGGAATCAAGAAACCAAAGCAAAGTCTGATCTTGCTTAATAAAAGGGGAATCAAATTAATCAATACAATTCTTCTGTATCTAAGTGTTCATAAGTAGCATATAAGTAGTGCCTCACTGTCCACAACAGGGAGCATTACCTGGTCATTTAAAATGATACTTCTGAAGAATTTTAATTGACATTGAAAATACTTTCTCTATAATGTTAAATATAGTTGTATCTGGCTTCATGGCATATAAAATAGTAAATCACTTATTCTATAAAATATGCCATGTACTGTTCTGGGTACTAAAGCATCAATAGTGAACAAAAAATGGAATTTGCTGTTCTTGTTGAGGTCTCATTCCGGAAGGGGAATAATCACGCAGAAAACTAAAAGGCAGTGTCAGAGAAAAATTAACCAAGAAAGAAAAATAAGATTTTTTTCTCTTATGCTTTAACATATTTTATAACAAAAATATCACATTTATGACCAGAAAAAAATAAGAAAAAAAAGCAATTCCAAGAATATAATTGAATCAATAAGGGGAGTTGGCTCGCAACTTGGACCTGAGGTAAATTCAGGCATGTGAGTCTGTTGGTAGAGTCTCTTGTGCTAGTGCCAGAACCTAGCAAACTAAGATCAAGTGGGAATGGTTGTAAGAAACAAAATCTTTTGTATTTTTATGAATCAGAGTTGCAGAAATCAAATCCCAGTCAATTCAGGGAGATTTTATTCCATCTAGGATTTTGGTAGCTCTTCTCTTCTTGGTGTTTGTTTCATTCTGCTTGTATGCGCCACAGTACAGGAGAAGGAAGGGTTTGGCTTGATCATTCCCTGCCCCATTTCTGAGATATCCTGGCCATAATGTCTCTAGCTAGGTCACACAAGTGATTGCTCCAGTGGCTTTGGCCCAAGGCCCCTTCCTATTGCTTCCCATGCTTTGTGCAGGTGTGTGAGGACCCTGGGAATCTTACACTTAATGTTAACTCACATACAGTGTAAGGTCAGACAAATAACATAAATCATATAACCTCTCATTTGTAAAATGGGCATAATAACAGTTTTCACCTGCATGATGTCCTACCGGCCTATTCCTATGTGCAGCAGCTGGTTGGGCCAGGGGGTGGGGGAGCTTATTGGGCTACCCATGGGCTAGGTGCTCAGCCAAGTCACCATGTAAAGAAATGGATCAAGTCTAAATCAAGATGGTACCAAATGTCTAGTCTGACCAACTGAAACCAGCTTATCTGCCCTTTGTGCAAGACCAGTATCTAATCTCAGTAGCTCTAGGAGCGGGGCTTTCTCCTAGGAAACACTTGAATCGGTACGCCTTAGCCCACCTGTATGGCTCCTCAATTCTACAATCTTCAGGACCTCCCCTTGGCCTGATGCCTAAGGTGCGTCACTAGCCAAGTGTTACCGTCTGCAGTCTGATTTCTATTCTTCATTGTCCTTTGGTCTTATCTGTTTCTCAAGCAAGATGCCAGCCCAAAAATGGCAAGCAAATCTTACTCCTGTGCCAATTTATTTTGATTGGTCATGCCTACCTGGAATGAAGTCTTTGGAAGGTGGCCCACTCAGAGGGAAAAACACTCATTCAGGACTGTCTGCCTCAGAGTTAGGAGCAGAAGAGGCAACTAGGGTATGTATGTTGGTCAGTCCTGCCCAGGCCCATTTGCCTGAATGTAGATTCTTCTACACGGAAGAAGAAATAAAGGCCTCTGAGAGGGTCCAAGAAAGTGCCAGAGGTGGATTCACCAAAATTCGGAAGCAATCACTAGGCCTCCTTGGGGACCATCCAGCGATTATCAGGTGACAGCTGAGAACTGGGCATCTTGCTCCATCGGTACTTTAAGGCAGGAAGCTAATCATCCCAGCTGGCCAGGAACTGTTGCAGTTTAAAAAGTTCCATATCCCAGAAACTCCTCAGTTGCAAGAAAACCCAGACAGTTTGTCACCATGACAACAGGAGATACGCAAGTCCCTACCTGTCCCCGGGCTCAGGGCTGCTGCAGCAGCTGCTTAGTAACCAGGAGCACGAGCTCCTCTTCAGAAGGAGAGGCGTGCTCAGTACCCACCCGCGGGCATTGAGCACACTTGGAAGCTCTCGTAGAAAATGTTTGACCAAGATTTTGAGGACTTTCCATTCTCCGGTTGCTTCCATGTGGATGAAGATGAAGTATGGGGAACTACGGAGAGAGAACCATCTGGAGCCAGGGTGCTTAGTGGCTCTTACCTGCTCCAGAAAATGAGCCCCATGAGACTGTGTCCACATGGCACATCTGCCAGCAACTGCTTATTCATTCACAGGGACACGTGTGGAGTCAGGTTAACTTTGCTGATCTGATACACTTTTTTCTCTGTGTACATTAGTAAATACCACCCCTTCCTTTTAAATTCCCAATCAACAACTTACCCTTAACAAGCCATCTGTCACTAGGAGAACTGTCTAGATGCCCCTGAAGACCTCCTGCCTTGGCACCCAAGAAAGAAGAAAACATTCCTCTTTGCTTGTTCCTAGAAATTTACTTTCCACAGCTGCAAAAGAGGGAAGAAACAGAGCACAAACACTTGCACTGGTCAAATGTGCATAGCTGCTGGATATCCAAAGAAAAGCAGAAAATTGAAATTAACTGCAGATCTTTAGTTAGCGTCTTTTCTGCCTTCGACTTGCTGAGAAAAATCTCCACTTGCACTCAGCCACGTCTGCTCCTGGTGACATCTGTCAACCTGGGAGTTTAATTGTTGGTAATAGTATTTCCCTGTTATTTGAGCACCGCACAAATAGCATAAATATGATTTAACCACCCTTGCCAGAAATCACAAATTTGTGTCGTGCATGCTGAACGCCAAGGCTGATTAGCGCAAAATTTAATTTTCGTTAATATCAGCCCAAGACAAGTAGAGCATGAAATTAACCTGATGTGTTAATATTGTGCTTCACAGTTCCAACTGTATCTTGCATACGCTGTCAGTGGAGACAGGTGCTGCTCTGCATGGGGACAAACTCCAGCAATCAGCACACCCTGGGAGGCAGGAGGAGGTGGCCCAAGAGGGGCTGTCCCTGCAGCCTCGAGTGTTCAAGAAGGCTTTGCAGGATAATCTGAGATACTAAAAAGTAATTGGAGATAATAGTGAATATTAAGGACTGACCTTTGATGCCCTTTTCCCTCTTGGGGTTTTGGGAATTCAAGCCTAACAAAACCTTCTACAGGCCAGATGCTATCATTGAAGATAAGTTAGCAAATGACAACCTGAAGGTTGAATTGAGCCCATTGTCCTCAAGCTAAGAATTATTTTTACATCTTCAAACAGTTGGGGGAAAATCAAAAGGAACCGAATATTTTATGATGTAGAAATTATATGAAATCAAAATTTAGTATTCATAAAATTTTACTGGAATTCAGCCATGCCCATCCATTTTGATATTGTTTATAACCACCTTCATGCTAAAACAGCAGACTTAAGTACTTGCAACAGAGACTATATAAACTGGAAAGCCCTAAATATTTATGATCTGGCTCATTACTAGATGCATTTGCCAACCTCTGATCTAAGACAATAATAGTTTTCGAATGGGCTCTTTGGAGAAGAGACCAGTACATCAAGGGAGAAGAATGGAGCTTCAGGCTTTAGCCAAAGCAGCTGTCTTTATATCAGTTATACACAATGTGCTTTTGTTTGGGGGGGGGGGGAGGATTGTAGCTGAACAAAATCCAGACACATACAGTAATTAAAAATGCTTCCCCTTCAGAGATGTCCATTGTTGCTTGTGAATAGTAGGCTGCAGGGTGGCTCCAGGACATCTCCAGGACATCCACAAGTGGTTCAAAATGCAGCTCAAACACAAGGTGTATGTGTGCATGCATGTATGTATAACCACATATACTCCTCGAATCAAGGGCTTGGGGCCAGGAGGGAGGATGCAGGGAAATTTTTTTATATAATTCTCATGGTGCACATTTTAGGAATTCTCCTATATACATAGTCTTCTCTTCTCTCTCTGCCTAGAAAACACCTACTTATTCATTTCTAAATAAATTTGCATATATTATTGATCAATCGAACCATCTGTATTAGGCCAACATTTATGACAAATCCTCGAGGCCTGTGAATATCACCATGTTTGGGGAAAAGATTCTTACAAATGTAGTTAAGTTAGGACTCTTGAGTGCCTGCTTTAGCAGCATGTGCACTAAAATAAGACTCTTGAATAAGGAGACAATCGTGCACTATCTGAATAGGCCTAGGTACCATCCCAAGTATACTAATAACATAGAATTAAAGGCACACAGAGAAAAGACCATGTGACATTAGAGATTGGCATGATGTGACCCCAAGCCTAAGAATGCCAGGATGGGAACCAGAGACGACAAAACCTGGAAGAGAGGGGGAAAAGATTCTCTGCAAGAAATTGCTAGTTTGGATTTGTAGCCTCCCAAATTATGAAAGAGTAAATTTCTGTTGCAATAACCTATGTTTGTGTTAATTTGCTACAGCAGCCTTCAGAAACTAGTATGCAACTACAGTGAAGTTTCACCATAAATAATACCACAATAATGGTATAATTATCCTCATTTCTTTTTGTTAAATAACAATGTACCACTCAAAAATCCATTCAAAGTTTTCATCTTATAAACTGTGCTATGGCAAGAGCAAGAGGTAATTTATAATCAGAACATATTAAATACTCAATAAATGGGATTCCTATCTCTTCTCAAGGTGGAATCAGTTGCCTTGCACTTTGAGGCTGTGTGGCTTTTCATACATATTTTGATTAGTACTTTTCTGGTTTTGATGTCAATCTCCCTTTACCAGAGCTTCTTGAAAGCAATGAATATAACTCATTTTTCTTCCTTTATTTACTTTTTACTGAAGCTAACTCATGTAAAGAGTTCATATCTTAATATATATACATATATGTATGTATATAATATTGTATATAAATGAACATTAACAAACATTTACATCTTTGTATACCACTCAAAATAGATAGAACATTTTAACCCTCCAGAAGGCTCTTCTTAATCCGTTCCCATCTAGCATACTCTTACAAGAGTCACACAGATTACACATAAAACATAACACAGATTACCTTTGCCTATTCATGAATATTGCTCAATGAAGCCATATAGTATATACTATTTAGTGCTTCTCATACAGTATAATGTTTTTGAGGTTTATCCATGTTATTGTGAGAAACAATCATGAGTTCTTCCCTGATGTATGAAATTACCACAACTTATGTGCCCACCTACCATGGGTGGACTCCAGGGAGTTTCCAGTTTGGCACTATTACAACTATTCTTCTAGGGAGACTTCTGTACACACCCCGCCATGGAGGAGAGCACTCATTTCTGTTGCATATTTGTAAAAGTAGAGCTTCTGGGTTAGAGGTACAAAAGCAGCTTTAGTAGATACTGCTGAATGGTTATTTGTGCAACTTAACTACTTATGTTGTGCAATTTTTCCTTTCCTCCAATAATGTATAAAAATTGAAAGAAACATGGCCACTTTTAAAATTGTGGTTACTCTGGACTTCCAGGACAGATGGCAGTGAATAAAGCAGCTGCGCAATGTCACTTTGTGGACACGTTTAAAAAGTTGAGAATATAATTTTTAAAATGCCTGTTCAACTTAGCTAAGAGAGGAAGGAGCACCCCACAATGGAAAGGAGACCATGGGAAGGTCAGAAATCCTGAAGACACATTGGAAGCAGAGAAAAAAGCAGCCCTGGAAGCTGCCCAAGTAGCCCAGAGCCACCAGCATTCACAGATAAAAGACATCCTGGAGTCTAAAATCTAAGTAAGCGCGGTTCCAGGAGAAATGGGACAGCAGCTAGTAGCCCCAGCCTCCAAAAATGAAGTGCAAATTGTGAGCACACTGTCAGCTTACCCTAAAAAAGGCCTCCCAGAGCCCAGACCAGAAGCAACACTCAGCAGCCATGGTGAACAGTGACATAGGCAGGAGCCATTTTAAAGAAAGAGTCCAAGACTAAACTGTTTAGAGTTAAAAAAAAAAAAAAAAAAGGCTCAGAAGAGGACATCAGGGTTTTTGGGATTACTCTTAACCAGTGCCTGGGAAACTGGCACAGGAGACAGTTGCATAGAGAAGAAAAAGGTCTCTGAACCCCTGAATTCCTTGAGTGGTAGAGGGAGCACCTCCAAGGGTGCAGAGCCCCACTCTTGGAGGAGGGAAGTCAAGACAGGCAAGAGAGCTCTGCTGAGGTTGTTGGGGGTGACCATGATACCTCAGAAGCCATCAGAATATTAAATCCCCCTACTGCTTGCTCCAAGCACAGAACCCAAGAGGACATTTGACTCCTCCCATGAACTCCAGACCCATTCAGAGAAAATTCCTAGCTAGGCCTTTAAAGTGAAGCCCCTCGACAACAGAAACATGGGATGAAAACAAGTCAACAGGACACACATGGAAATGCCTGAGAGACTCCAGAAACTAATGTCATGGGCCCTGAAATAGTGGAACTCATAGGGAAGGAAATGAAGAAAGCAAATGAACAAGTTTAACAGCTAGTTCAAACAAGATATTCTCAAAGAAATGCAAGCAATGATCAATGGGCTTAAAGAGAACTTACTAAATAAATAGTGGTCCAATGGATACATAGCTTACTGAGCATATAGAAGCCACAAATAAAAAGATGGCTGAGGTAAATAAGGAAATGCAAACATGAAAGAACATTTTCATAGAGAAGGGGAAATTCTGAAAAAAATCTAGCTGAAATGCAGAATATGAAAAATACATTTGAAAGCAAAAGAAGTCGTGGTAAAGATAAAAGATCATGTAGCCTTAGTTCATTGGCTAAGAACTTAGTCAGCTATTAACATTGTGAGAACAGAATTTCAGACCTTTAAGACAAGGCTGAGGAAACAAATGCTATAAACAGGCACAACTCCAAAATTAGAAATGAACAAAGTAGCTAGATATAATAACTGATGGATGACTCAAAGAGAATCAATCTCAGAATTATGGGTGTGGGAGAAAGAGCAGAAGCCAGTACCAAAGGTATACAGAATTTATTCACTGAAATCATGCAAGAAAATTTCCAGAAATTAATTTCCAGGCAAAAGAAGCTTATACAACACCAAAAAAACCTCAACCAGCAACAAGACTTGCCACAATATATCATAACCAAAACCCAAAAATTCAACATGGAGAATAGTAAAAGCAGCAAGAGAAAAGCAATCATTATTTTACCAAGATAAACCCATTCAAATTAGTGCAGATTTCTCAATGCAAACTTTAAAGCCCAGGAGAGCCTGGAGCAAAATTTTCCAAGCTTTAAAAGACAGTGTTAACCCAGGTTGTTGTATTCAGCAAAATTATCCCTGAAAATTGAAGGGAAAGTAAAAATTTTTCATGACCAAGAATCCTGAAAGAAATTTGTGAGCAAATAGTCCAGCATTGCAGAGAATACTTTACGAAATCTTAGAGAGAGACAACCAGAACCAAACAACATGGAGGAAAGAAAACATCTAAAGAGAAAGTATAACAAAAAAATAGATATCAATCATTTGAGTGGTAGCCCATTAAAACAGTACCAGCTTTCTCATAAAATCTGTGAAACTTTCCCTATAATTATTACTTTTATTAGTATATTAGTTTTCAAAACATAATAATTATATTCAACATGAGGAAATGTTATAAAATCTTAATATGTGAAACTTTTTGATGTGTGTGATGTGTATAGATATTTAGCTAGTGTTGAAGTGGCAGAAGACAATGGTTTTGATTTGAGGTATTTTTAGTTGTAAAAACAGTCAGAGTTGGTAAATAAGTGGCTTTGCCGGTCTTTTCCCTGAAGCTATCATTGAGTGGTAAAGATAAAAGATCTTGTAGTCTTAGCCTATTGGCTAAGAACTTAGTCAGCTATTAGCTCAACTTGTGAATCTTGAATTTTACTTTTCAAATTCATGCTCTGTAGCTAAATTTGTGATTATGATCTTACTCTTTTCTTCTGCTCTTTTGGAAAAAAACTTGAAAATTCTGAAATATCTAAGTATGCCATTATATTTATTGTTTTAAGTGCAATATACTTTTGTGATATAGACTTCAGTTCATTTAAAGTAGCAACTCAATATAGAATTAAGTTCATGGAATATAGCAATTCATTCATTTGGTCTTTGATATAAGTTTAGCCTAAGAAAGCTGACTGATGTAATGATAACCTGAGTGTTCTTTGAATGTACAAACATTTATTTTTTAGCAGTCAGCTAAGGAATTTAAAATTAAACTTCTCTCTTTTTCTTCTCACATTTTCTAGCTTTATGGATTCCATTGTTATAGTTCTTTTCTTATGCATGTTGGTGGGTGAGGCCATGTTAAAGAATCTCAACGAAGATGTAGTAAGATAGGAAAAATATAATACCTTTCAGTAAATCATCCCAATAAAGAGCTCTGCTGGACCCAGAGAAGAGGGATCAAGATATGGCCACTGCAGCCCATTCTAGGGGTGGAAATTGGAGCTAAAGGGAGGTGATTTGAGTGAAATAAGCCAGATGTAGATTAAATATGTTAAATATCCCATGGTTTCTCTGATAGAGGAAACCTAAACAGGCATTCTATAGAACAAAATAGGTGTGATAGTGGGATTTAGCGGAGATGGAAAGGGTATGGAAGGGCCAAAAACGGGGAGGGGAAGGAATTGTAATGTTGATGTAGTGTGTGTGTGTGTGTGTGTGCGCGCGCGTACACAAAATACTCAAGCTCGTTGTAGCCATTATGTATTGCATATATATGGGAATTTTTTTGTTTACTCGTAGGTAATTTATTATTAACTCCTTTGATTACTAGGCCAAAATTTATACTATGTAACCTTACTATGTAACTTCATCTTCCTTACCAGCTATAATGCCAGATACTGACACGTGGCCAAAAACTAGGTAAACCATGGGCTAGCTGTGAACTGATACAGCTTTGCATGATATGAGTTGGATCAATTTGATCCTTTCTCAGAAAATAACAAAACAAAGACAGCAGCAAAGCATCCAACAGGAACAAACAATGAAAAGTTATAATGACTATGAATAACAACATGAGCTAAAGCTAGGAGAAATTGTAAGAAAACAGAGAAACAGGGTAGACCAGGACAGAAAGATTCAGGTACCACCAGCATAGCAGCAAAACAACAACAGAGATCTCAAGGCCACACTCTAGGGTCATCTGAGTGGCCTTGGATCCATAACCACGCTCCAACCACTCTACTCCATAAGGCTATATACCTTTTCTTCAGTAAGTACCTGACCGTGAGCACATCCTCATTTGAGTTGAAATAGCTTGAGTGAGTCTGTTTTTTTTATAACCAAACAAGTTCAACTGCTGTGCCTGATATTTAGTGTTGGTGGTGTGCTAGCAAAAGTGTAACAACCAACCACACAGAAATCAGTATCTTAGAGTAGTAAAGCAATTATTTGAATATTTATATTGGCTATATTTTCTATGACAAAAAGGTTACACCTTTTTGGTATGGGAGCTTGTTTTGGTGTGTTTTGTTTTGTTTTGGTTTTTTTTTGCCTGCTTTCTTATCTGACAGTCCAACAAACACAAGGAAGTATGTAGTAAATCAAGTATTCACGGGAGCTTTTAACTTACCAACATGATTCCTGGATCAAAAACCTCATATATATCCGAACTCTTTCCACACACCTAGCAGTGTGTGAGGCACCATAGTCACAGAAAGTGTTGTAGTTTTTGCCTTTAAAGGGCCTTGAACAATAATAGCTGGCATGTATTAGGTGCTAACTATATAAGAAGATTCCTTTCCCAGTGCTTTATGCTGATAAACCCAATTATTCCTCACAACTCTTTGAGGTAGGTATTATATTGTATCCTAATTTTACAGAGAAGAAAAATGAGGCATGAAGAGGCTAAATAGAAGACTAAGGTTAACCACATGAATGCAAATATCCAACCCAGAAACCACGCTGCTTGCCCCTGAACCACCCCACCTCAGTAAAATTCATGCAGCATTATCCAAGTAAATGGAGAACACAGGGAGAAGCTGTATGAAGTACACTGGGATAAGAGAAGCAGGTAGCAAATATGGGCTGAGCTAGTCTCAAAAGATGACTTTCAAGGACTTTCTAGTCATGGACAGAGTCATAGACTTCCAAGGACTTTCTAGTCATGGACAGAGTCATAGACTTCCAAGGACTTTGTAGTCATGGACAACGTCACATGAGAGAGGGAGAGTTTAATGCATAAACTTGAAAGATGGGCAGGATTTGGTTAGACCAAGAGGGTGACGCAGGTAGCTGCAGGAAAGAAGAGCTTGTGAACATAAACTTACTTAAGAGTGGGAGCAAGCCCTGTGCTTGAACGCAAGTGTAAAGAATGGTGAGTTTGCTGAAGAGCACAAAAGTAGAGCTGGAACACACTTCTAGGGTAACAGGTGCATTCACAATGCTGATTGTGGAGGTAACACGCATGTCTACACACAAAAAGAATATCAGATTGTACATTTCACATAAGTACAGTTCATAGATCAATGATATCTCCACAAGTCTGTTTTTAAAACTAAGAAAATAAAGATGGTCTATCATATTATTCAATTTATCTGACATTTTGAGGAAGGCAAAACAGGAGCAAAAAATCAATATTTTGGGAGGAGGAGAAAAGGAACTTAGGGTGTAGAAGTGATGAAAAATTCTGTATATTAACTATGGTGATTATATCACTGTATTTCTTTGTATAGTAATGTACCTTTAACAAGGGTAAATTTTTTTGGATACAAATATATATCAAATCTGACATTTTAAAAAATAAAAAAGATCACAAAAATATAAATAGCTACATTTATTTGCTAACAGAGGTATTTCTCCTGCTGGGGTTGAAATACTTAAAAATAAAATCCAGTGCGGACTTCAAAGACTGACTCCTCACATGTGCATTGCCTTTTACACTTTTTAAGTCTTTTCATGTCTGTCACAGGTCATCGGTCACCAATCTTAGCAGAAACAAAGGGGGAAAGTCTGCATATTAATTGATGAATGCATAAAACGAGGCCAGGTAAGTTAAAAACATTTTGCTCAACATCTCATGGTTCAGAAAGGATAAAGTTAGGACAAGTATCAGTGGGCCTCTGGCTTCTAGTCTGTTGTTCTTTCTATGTGCATGTCAACTAACCCCTACCTACCCACAACTTTGTGGCCTAAATAGAAATCCGTGGCATTTTGTGTCCAGAGAGAAGACATCCAAATCAAGACCCCATCTTGGAGAAGATGCCTTGAGCCCACCCTCTGCTTTCAGAATCCTGGCAAAACCACTGATAAGTCATACTGATAGCATCTGAGTACCTCACACAAGGGGATGAGAGGACTTCAGTGATCTTTCTAAGGCAATGGAGGAAAACATGGAGATCCAACAACTATATCCAATGCGATATTCTGGGTGGAATCATGGAACACAAAAAAGGACATCGGGGGGAAAGCTAATGCTAGTGAAATCTGAGTAAACATTGGAGTAAAGTTAATGGCAGTAATTGCCAATGTTTGTGTCTTACTTTTGAAGAAGGTTAGCAGATGACATAGATGTTAACAATAAGAAACATGAGGAGATGAAGTATGGTGATACTCTGTGCTACCTTGGTAACTTTCCATGTAGAACTGAAGTTACTCTTAAATAAAAAAAGTGTATTTAGAAGAATCTTGGCAAGTACTAGATACTTTCATCATTCCTACTGAACCTTCTCCCAGTAAGCAAAGCGTATATTTTAATTTTTTTAGCCAGGATAATTAATTCTCAAGCCAAGGACAGGAGTTTCTCTGCTTTGACTCATAAAACCCCACACAAGGTGCCCAGTGGCTAGTCATCTAGCTCCCCTCCCACTGGACCCCTCTGCCTTCTCCTCAGTCACAGCACCCCCTGGTTCAACAAAGGCTTCTTGGTCATGTTAGGTCCAGACTCTGAGGGTCAGAGGGTAAGGACAGCCTTCTTGCTGCTCTCTGGAAGCCTCCATAGTCAGAGAGATCTACTGTGAATAGGACTGAGGCCAGGGATAGGCAGGGAGAGGGGCCCACTTGAAACCAGGGGGTTTCCAGGGCTCTGAGACAGACAGACTGACAGACAGACAGGCAGACATGACAGGGAAACACAGGGAGATCAGTTCTGAATGAAAAGGTTATGGCGAGTGACCTGAAGCTGGATTCTAAAAATAATCTCTCGGCAGGGATGCAGCAAGTCCTTTTGGAAACCAACGAAGCAAGAAAGTGGTGTTGACTGGACTATTGTGCAGGCCTTTTTATTATCAGTAAATAAAAGAAAGGCTAAAACTGTCCTTCAATACCCAGAGCAAGTCTCATGATTCCTTCTGTCTCTGAGCTCTGTTCTCTGTCAGCATTAGGTGACCAACCTTATATCCTACATTCTGCCAAAATATCTCCTACACGTACACTTTTTTTGCTACCATAGTCACCACAGCTCTCCATTCTTCACCAGACTTTCCTCCTTCCCCCAATCTTTTCCTGTTCTCAGTGTTAAAAAATTATTCTTTCTCCCAAAGCGGCCACACACACACACACACACACCCCTCCCCTGCAACCTTAGCCCTGTACGTCCTTAGGGCAGCATCCCCCAGAGTGCAATTCCATCAGCCTCCCCAGTGCCCCGGTGCTCAGTTCAGGCAGATATCGCTACAGTGAATCTACCTAAGCAACCAGGGTGCAAACACAACTCAAAACAACCTTCCTTCAGATTGATGTTGACAGTTTTCTCATTAAATACTTGTTTCATTCTCAACTGGCTCATTTAGGGGGAAATGCAGTATGGATGTGGTAACAGAGAGGGTCCAGTCAGGAAACTGAAACCACGAGAGTAATTTTAACAGAGATAATTAATGTAAACAGTCACCAGGAATTAGAGAACTGAAAAGATCCAAAAAGAACACTAATGTGTCGCCAAGAAACTGTAGGAAGTGCTATTGTCATGGCTGGAGAGATAAGGGTGAGTGTATGGGGCCAGCAAGACCTGGGAACTAGCAGAAGGTTCCTCCAGAGATGGAACTCAGCTCTCTGCGGAAAGCGTGCCACCTGGCCGGGCTAGGAATCCCAAGGAGACTGGTCTGGATTGTGTAGAGAAAGAGTGAAAAACAGAGCTAGCTGCCCCATTGAAATCAGCTGCCACTGCCTAGAAGAAAGCACGGCCTGGAACCAGAAGCAAACCTGAGGGGCATTTCCTTCCTTCTGCTTCCAGTCTCCATGTTGCACCTCTCCTGGCCAAGCCCAGCGTGGATCCAGCTGGCAAAGGAGAACTGAGTTTGCAGAACCCCAGCCTCAGCCCCACCAAGCACAATAGGAAAGATAAGCGGGAACTCAAAAAACAGTAGCTTACTAGCCAGCAAGAAGCCAAAGGAACGAAAAAGGAAGAGGAGTATAAACTATTTGTCAAAATGGTGTCCCATAAATAAGCTATGAAAATATTATGTGTGCATCATTGATGCATAGATCATGTTCTAACAACAAATCTCAATTTCTAATATTTAGTGAGGCTTTGCCAGGAACCAGAAAAGTAACCTATTTCCACCTTCACAGCAACTGGAGGAAACAGACACCAAAAGAATCTTCATTTTACAGCGGTACACAGTGAGATTTAGGCTGCATTGCTTATGACATTCAGAAAGTGACTGATTCCAAGGCCAAACACCACAAAGCTCGTGCATGGACCCAGAATCACTGCTTAGCTGCTGAACAGCGCAGCTACAAAGCCTGCTGGCCCTTCCCAGTAGCACTGCCAGGTCATCCTCCAGCAGGAAGGCTCCCAGATACACCAGAATAGCTCAACACCATGGTGTTAACAAAACATATCAGAAGGGCATGCTCCGTATTAAAGCATAAATACATAACCATAACACTAAAAGAAAAGCAGAAAAGTGGGTTTCCATACCAGTGCAATAACATCATATGAAACCAATAAAATTATGATATGAGAATACATACAATAACTTAGAAAGATAATAATAGCTAACATTCCAGAAAAGGTTCTCATGACTGGGCACTGTATTACGGGTTTTTTTCAGAATTACCATACTTTATTCTCCCAACAACCTGTTATAGTAGTCCCTATCATTATCATTTCCATCTTGCAAATGACAAAAATGAGGCACCAGGGAAGTTGTATGACTCACTAAGGTCATAGAGTTAGTAATTGATAGAGCCAGTTTTGAAACAAGGCAATCAGGCTTCAGAGCACATGACATTACACATTATAACATGCTGACTCCATGAGAATGTAAAAATTTTCATGACATCCTACTCAATTAAAAAGTAAGGGTGTATACTGCTGTACTCTGTCTATAAAGTATGAATGTATACATACATACTCATATATACATGTATGCATATGGGTTAATTTTTAGATCATAGTAAATATCTTGGAGTATTTATAATAAAATACTGATGAGAATTATATCAAAGAGGTAGTTGTTTTTTACTTTCTTATATTAAAATAACTGTAGGGCTTTCTGTAATAAATAGTTTTTGTAATAAAACTTTAAGGGCTTCTTTTCAAAAATAAATGTCATTTCAGGGAAAATGATCTGGCACTTTGACCAGATCTGTAACACCTGGAGTAGAAAAAAAAAAAAAGAGGAAACATGTGTCCCCCATAGACATACACAAAAGAAACAGATTCAAAATCATCTGTCTCGCCCAGGCAAGATAATGAATCAGTCAACAACAATCATTGCCACACCTGAATAAGCAGGAACCAAGCCCCATGCATTGTTTTAAGCATGTTCCTTCTCCACTGCACTGTAAGAGAAGGCTGCAAATTTGCTGAACACAAGTACAATTATTCCACTTTGAAGCTCATGCCTCGAAGATTCTAATCAAGATGACTTGGATCCTCTGAACAGCAGACAACCGTGCACTGTATAACATTGTTGTAGTAGCTCTGATCTTACCCCCTTGCATCCAGAATGTTCTCTCCAATGTCCCACAAGCCATGTGTTGCCTTGGAAACATCATGATTCTTATAGAGATCTAAGCAAAGGGAAATAATAAAAATAATAAAATCTTACAGTTGAAGTCTATCTTTCATGTCACCAAGATGCCTTCCTAAACCCTTCATAAAAGACAGGCAGGCGTGTGGTCCCTACCATGTGTCATCCTGATAATTAACGATTAGAGAAAACACGTTGATCTCTGTTCTTTGGATAATTCAGGTCAAAGGAGTTTCCGACCAGAATTAAGCAGATTGCCGAGGTCAACACTGTCACGGCCAGAAAAATTCAGTTCTATACCTAAAGACACATGGCTAAGTTCTGTGGGAGGAGGCAATAAAACCTCCTAACATCCCAGCATCAGCTCCTGGGTAATCCTCAGTTTAAAGCTACAGTTGGCAAAGTTGCTCTGTGAAATGTCAGACAGTAAATATTTTCATCTTTGCAGGTCATGTGAGCTTTGTCAATTACTCAACTCTGCCTTTATAAGGCAAAGCAGACATTGATGATATATGAAAACTGAATGTGCATATCAATGTTCTAATAAAACTTTATTTATAAAAACAGGTGCTGGGTTAAATACGACCTATAGATATAGTTTGCTATTATTGTTCTAGTCTAGAGTATAGGGCAAGGATTCCCAGCGTTGCCTGAAGTTCTCAAGGATTATCTCATGGAAAGCCAGGAAGTTGGCAAAGTGGTCCATTTAGGTTTATTATACCCCTTTAGCTCAGGAGACAGCATTGGGAATCAGAAGTAACTATATATAAAGATTTTAGGGTTTGTACATTAATGAAGAAGAGATTGTAAGGAAGTAAACAAAAAAGAAAATTTCTGGTAATGACAAGTGATCTAAAGATGATAGATAAGACCAGTGTGGGAAGGGGAGTCACTTCAGATAAGATGATCAGGGAAGGGGAAACCACATGAGTGAAAACGAGCTCCCTTAAGGAGTCCAGAACCCATATCAAAGAGCATAAGGCAGGAACAGCCTCGGTGGGTTTGAAGACAAGAAGGACCTGTCACGCTAGAACTAATAACATAATAAACAAGGAGCATATGTTTTGAAATAAAGCCGTGGTGAAGGATCTCACTTTGGCCTTACCTTGCTACTATGCAGCAGTCCTGGCTGCCCTGTAATTCCACCACCCACTCTCCCTGCATCCATCAAGGATGGCTGGCCCTGGAGGTTTCTAATGAGGCTATGGTGGAACAGGGAAACACATCTGCTTTCACACAAAGCGATGGAAGAGAGATTTGAGTAAAATTAATGCAGTACTAATTAATATTCAGGCACTTGATCAAGCATCTTGAAGCATCCCTCCACTTTTTAAAAAATCAATATTTAAGCCAAGCAGAATAAGGAAGCAACTAGCTGAGTGATTCAAGACCATCTTCACAAAATGAAAAAAAGAAAATAAAAAGTACTTACCTCCATTAGCCTCCATATTCTCTGTTAAAGACAATAATCTTCAAAGTAGAAAACGTAGAGTACATATGTTTCAGAAGACAATGAAACTCAAGGTGAAGAGAACTACTAACGTAATCTTAAGGTATTTTTAAAGAGATGAATGGGCCAGGCCCACACCACTGATCCCCCAGGGCAGGGCAGGCATAACCAACACCTGTGTTGGAACTGGGTCACCCCTGCTCCCCTTGCCCACCACAGAGGAGACAGGAAAGGCAATATTCATCTGAAATTGTCACAAGCCAGACTCCAATACTATGATCTCTGAGTTTAATGACAATATCCAGAAAAAAATAATAAAGGAATAATTAAATAGTAGCATTGTGTAAACAATATCAATATCCAAACATGTTTAATATCAACATCCAGAAAAAATAAGAGGATTATTAAAAAGTAGCATTTCATAAACAAGGAGAAAGTGATGAGCACCGCAACCAGCAAGGCTGATTAGGAACAAATCTCACAGGATCTTCCTCATAGCTTGGGGATTACATTCAAGACAAATTTATTAGACAACAACCAAGCTCATGCATAAGGCTACAGTAGTAGACAAGATAAACATAGCATCTGCCTTCATCAGCAGCGGTCCTTAGTAATGTCACTGGGGTCTACCTTCAATCCTATCATGTTCAACTCTCTTATCAATAAATTAGATGAAGCTATGGAAGGCATGCCTATCAAATTATGCATCACACAATGGAGTCCTAATTGGGCTGGGGTTAATTTTAAACAGTTGAATATGCACAGTCAATCTTTCACAGGTTAACTAAAAGTACAGGGTGGAGATTTCTACGCAAAAATAGCCAGTTGAGTACAATATTTATTTTCTTTCCCTCCCAGGCAAAGAGACTATCTGTACCTAAACATCGGAACCTCTGTCTTTCTTTCGCAACAGACATAAAGAACACAGAAGCTCAGTATGTACACCCCACCCACCAGCACCCTTCCTCGGAGAGGAGATTCGGACATGAAACAGAACAATCCCACAAGAAAGACTTACATAGTAATATCTGTGTTTCTTCCAACATCAGCCTCCCACCCAATTGCCCGAGTGCAAAGTCTTCCAACCAGGACAATCACTATATATTGAGAGAGGTGAAGATTAGTGAGTAGAAAAAATGAAGGTGAAGGAAACAGAACACAGAAGCAAAACAAAAGAAAAAAAAATCATCTAATCCATTTTCCTTTAAAAAATGAGATTGCATTAAAAAAACAAAATATTATGCAATAGGAAAAAAAGAACAGAGAGCTGTTAAAATTAAAAACATCATAGCCTACATAAGCAAATGGAAGAGTCAGAAGATAAAGTTGAGGAAATCTAAGTAAAAAAGAAAAAAGACTGAGAAATACAAAGACAGAGTAAAAGATTTAACACATTTAATACAAGGACCAATTTCCCACCAACAAGAATTCCTGAAAAAGAGAACAGAGAAAAGCCAAGAGAGGAGAAATTAATATGGGTAACTGAGTGAATGAACCTTCAGGATGAAGGACCTATGGGGGCCCAGCACAGCAGATGACAAAAGACCCCAAGAAGGCTCCTCAGAGTGGAATTCTGAAGCCTGGGAATAAAAAGAATTAAAAGCTTCAAAGAGAAAACAAGCAAGCTACTTTCAAAAACAGTAAAATCAGACTGACAAAGGACTTCTAAGGACAAAGCCATAACTCAGAACAGTGTTTCTCAAACTATCTGCATGTGGCCAAGGATTTCATTTTGTTCTCAACCTGTTAGGGACTGCTACAAAATAGAGCACAAAATAAAAAAGCGGAATAGATTGTGAAAAGATGAGTAGCAAAAAATCAAAAAGACATATAAAAGCTCCCAAGTTTTATTATGCTTCGGTAGACATAAAATGACTCAGTCAAGTTAGTATAAAAGTCTCAAAACGCTTCATCTCTGTTTTTGTACTTCTCAGTAGAAATGGAAAACAGTTTTGCCACTGACCTGGCCACGGACCACACACTTTGACTAGCAATGTGGTAGAAGGAATGGCTAAAGAAATACCTTCAAGATTTTCATTCTCAACCCAGAATTCTGTACCCAAACTACCATTTCAGTGTGATGAGAGTGGCAAGACACAGAGATGAGTTCAGAAAAAATGGACAATTTGTGTTTTTTAGTCCTTTCCTCAGAAGCTTCCAGAAGGTTTTTAAGCACAATGACAGTGAAAATCAAGGGACGTGAAGACAATTCTAGGTCAAGGAGAACTTCTTGATAGAGACTCTCCAGCCTTCCCAGGTCTGCAGGCTGGATTTCAGGGAGGAGCATGGTTTTTCCTGCAGAGTCTTCTGCCGTCTAGCAAGCACTTCCTGTTGCCCTTGTGCAAACCCACATGTGTGAACCCGTGCTGGGGTTAGGTTCTGCACATGTCAGAGACAAACCGGGGGAGACACCAAGGAAGGTGCCAGAAATAGGAATGCTTTGACTTCTCCTGTACCTTTGCTGCGCCTTCCTTGTCTTCGTGAGTTCAATGACTCCAATAGGCATCAGCCTCCTGCTATTACCAAGCTCAAATCTCAGATTCGTTTCTCTCAGGCTGTCCAAAGGCACGTGCAGAAGCAGCCAGGATGCTTCCAGCTTGGTGTCCACTTCCTCCTAAGGTCAGCTGAGGCTTATTCCTTCTTCTTTCCACACTGGTGGTCATCTGGAACAATAAAAAATCTTAACTATTTTATTTCACTCCAGTTAACATCACATTTTCTGCAATTATTCCCGCTGCTAAAATCATTTTCTTGTGAGCTTTTTGAGCAAGAGGAGGGAGAGGGCAACCAAATTAATTCCTTGGCAACAAAAATCTAATTAACCAAAACAATTCTTAGTCGTTCAGGGACTCTTCAGCCTGTGAAAACAGCAGCCAAAAGGGAGCAAGAACATTTAGCCTGATTTGGGGGGTGGGGGGTGGGGAGGGGGAATCAGATGTTTTTTAAGCTACCAGTTGGTATGAATGTGCCAGTGGGAGTCAGGGTGGTACAAGGAGATGGGTCTTTAGAGCCAGTCTAAACTGAGCTTGAATCCCACCTCAGCCATTGACCAGCTACATGACCTTCAGCAAGTTACTTTGGACATCTGGCTCTCAGTTTTCCCATCTATAAAATAGGAATACTAATACCCTCTCCTCGGGTAAATGAACAGATGGAGGTGATATCTATAAAATTTTCATAGTGTTGGTCACATTACATTATGCTCACAATGATTTATTAATATGCTCAAACACTGTTGCACTTCCATAAATTACAAATTTTGGAGGGAATCATTCTAAAGGTTTTTCAAAAGGTTTTATTTAAACAAAATGTATTATGCTTTTTAGAAATACATACTGAGCAAATAATAAAAGATATATGAAAAGATGCAGCTGTAGAAATGTTCCTCGTGCCCTTGATTCTAATTTAAATAAACAAACCACCCAAATGTCCTAAATAGAGATTGGTAAAATGCATCATGGTGCACCCATCAAATGAACAATCACCCTTCAAAGTCACTGCCAAAAGGATGTTTATTGGTGAAATAAACTGCTCTTCATAGTTGCCAGTTTCCAAATACAAGCTATATTTATTTTGCCAAAAATATTTCTGAGCTGTGTGTATATAAACATATACATAGAAAATTTTCTAGAAGCATATTTGCCTTAGTTTCATTGCTGGGACATTATACTCACCACCTGCAACTTCAAGGAGGAAAGATTTATTTTAGCTCGTGATTTCAGGAGGTCTCCCTTCATTTGTGGATGGCTAGCAATGGCAAACCATTTGGTAAGAGGGCCTAGCTGGAGAAAAGCTGTTCATCTCATGGCAGACAGGAAGCAGAGCACATGAAGGGCAGAGCTAGCAAAGGAGTTATCCCTTCCAGGTCAAGCCCCCGTGACCTGGCCCTTCCAACCAGGCCCCAGCTCTTAACAGCACAGGAACTCAATGGATTAACCCACGTGACTGCATCACCTTCCAAACAGGAAGATTTGGGATGCGTTTCCAACCCAAACTGTAACAATAGCCAAGGGTGTGTGTGTTGGGGGGGGGGGGGGGGTGTATGCATGTATGATTTTGTTTTGTTTTTTAGTATTTTTTCTTGAGTATTTTTTCTGCATTTTAAAATTATTTATGATCACAGTCCTTGTGGTTTTCAGCCTGGCGCTCCATCTTCATGCCCGTGATTTCTACCCCAGCCACCAGGCCTGTGCCTCCCAGCTCTACTAGGCACCAGTTTCCATGAAAGACAGAATCCGTGCTGATGTTAACTGAAGACACCAGAGATTGGGTCTATTTGTTGAGCTATACCTGACGACTTCGGTGTCTTTGGGGAGAAGAAGCTGGCAAAACCTCATGCGCCAGATCTCGGCCTTCCTTCTACCCCTAGCAGCACTTTCAGCCTTATGAGCGCTGTGGCAGGACTGACTCCAGAATGCCTGTTCCCCTACCTCCCTCTTCTCTAGCCCTCAAAGGCTACATACCTACACAAATATAATACATCTGGGGGGCTGCAGCCCCCTTCCTTCCCTTCGGAACAGTCTAAGCTCCAGGGCAACCCTTCCCTGTTCCACTGGCAGAAACTTTCTTTTCTTCTCTGATGTCAATCACTTAAAGCCAGTACTGCAGCTCAGGTATAAAAACTGATTATTTCACCCATGGGACCTCCCCAGACTTTCAGCTAGAAATTGCCAACTGTTGAATTCAGCTGCAAATATACTTTGACCTTTGCACTGGGTTATGAGGAGTAAATTTGTCACCAACATATAAATATTAAGAAAATTTGCATTTAAAAGAAAATCTTAATGTCTCGCTTCTCTTGGGGAAACTTCATTGCCCAGCCTTTCTGATGGTAACATATGGCTATTGATAGAGGATGTGCAGTTTGGAAAGGTGCAGGTGTTTGGGCTCTATCAAGCCTTCTTCACCCATATATGGTAACCGTCTTGCCTTTGAAATGTTTGACTTTTCAATTTCTACCTTCAGGATGCTGCAAGCCAGTGACAAATACAGAAGGGAGCCTGCAGAACCCTACAGAATATCCTGTAACAATTGCCTCCCTGCCTGCGTTGTAATCAGTCCTGACACTAGTGTCAGCATCAGCGAAGCATGCTCCCTGGTGGGCGGAGGGGTTCCCTCTGTCATCTACCCGCTCCCTTCATTGTTCTAATTTGCAAAGCCCAGTGGTCAGTTATGATACCGAGAGATGAATGCCTGGATGCCTAGCTTCAGCCTTCACTTCACTTCACAGATAAAATCTCCGACTCAAGGAGGTAGCAACAGTTACGGAGCCTGATATAGTTTGCAAAACCTTAGCCTGTTCAGGACAGCCTTTCATTTTTGCAGCATTCCTGTGCAGGAAGGCAGTGCTATCGCCACATTCAATGCACAGGACGGTGAAGGGAGGCTCAGAGAGAAAACATGGAGTTCTGATGCTTGATACCAGGCTCTCCCCATGGAACCAGGCTGCCAGATCAGAGCTTCCTTCTGCAATGACTTACATCAGTAACCTAGGGAAAAAGAAGAGGAAGACAGACCTGTGATTTTTTTGCATATCTGGAGATAAGCTTGGAGAGTTCTGAGCTACAAACAAAACCAAAATTACTTTGTGGAAAAGAAAAATGAAAGGAATGAAGAAGGAAGGAAGGAGCAAAAAATAAATATATGGGCAAAAGATGGCTATCTAGGTATTACTCATATTCTCCCTATCTGATTGGGACCTCACCTAATCCTACAACAAATTCCAGAATACAGTACAGTTTTAAGATTCCCTGAATCTCCATGCACAATACATAAAAGTCTAAGAAAAAATTGAAAAACCCAGATTTGAGACTGGTTGTACAAAAGAGGAGGGCAATGCTCTATAAGGATTGCCAACCCTGATTCAGCTTTAAGACATCCTTTGAGATGTTGATGCCCTTTCCCACAGAGACTCGTGCAAGACAAGAAGCAGATGTTCATAATGAAATGGCTTTCTCTTGGATCTCTGATGGAAGAAACAAGCCTGTGAGGAAACAACCTGCTAGTCACATGGAACATTTCATCTGCATAGGTAGGAGAGAAAGCAGTAAATGGGAAATTGGGAGAGTAACAGTGGAACATTCAAAACAGTTTGACGAGGCTACTCCATATGTCCTCAGATTATTCAACAAATACTATATGTGTTTCGGTGCTCTGGGGTGAGGAGTTTTACAAAGATTAGGACAAAGTTGACCCTCATGAGCTCACCATCCAACTGATGCATTCCTTCAGGTTCCTTTATGTGGCAAACCGCATTCTCCAAAAGTAGCCAGCCACAGGAATATGTCTGGTCATGCATCTGCTTTCAAAGCCTTGCTACACTTCTATCCAGAAGTAGTCTATTTCTCCTCCCTTTGGGTTTGAAAAGATTTTGAGTCCTTGACAAGTAGCACTGAGAAGAACAAGTGCTGCCTAGTTCCTGAAGCTGCCATAAAACATGTCAGACTTCACCTGCTTCTTACTTTCTGGTGGAGGGGGGAGGGACACTCACTCGAGGGTTGGGGAATCCAGAACCTTTATGCTGTGAGGAAGCTCCAGCTTGTCCATGTAGAGAGTCCTCTTAGACTGGCCTAAGTGTAGAGAGAGTAAGGCCCTCAGGATCAAACCAACTTCAGTCTCAGACATGGGAGTGACATCAGATGAGCGCCTTTGAATCTTCTAAGACATTGTGTTGGTTCTAGACATTGTGGAGTGGACACAGGTACATGGTGTTCTCTTGTCTGATTTTATAGCCTATAAAACCTGTGCTCCTAATCGATGGTTATCTTGGGCAATGTGTTATTCAGCCATAGCAAGAGGGAACATTTTGGGTATAAAACAGAACACAAGGTTTTAGAGCCAAGGAGACCTAGTTTTAAATCACAGTCCTGCAATTTCTCAGTTGCAGGGTTCTGGCAAAGTTACTTCATCTATGGGAAACTCCCTCTTACTCTGCATAATAAAAGTAACACCTACCTCACATGGTGGCTTAGAGGAATAAATGTCACAATGTATAAAAGCAACTGACCTAAAACTAGAACAACAGAGAGAACTGCTGGAGGAAGTCTGGGCATCCATCAGTCATCCCTAAGCACCAAAGCTGTCCAACAAGCATCCTTGAAACAGGATAGGCATGACCTTCCAGTATGAACAGAAAGAGAAAAGGGGAAAGACTTCCAGAAGGGTACAGAGACAACTGCTCCTCCCACCCCCCAGGAGATCCTCCTCCACACATTATGGACCAAGTCAGGATGGGTCTGCCTGGCTCCCTGCACCACAGCACTGCAGACCCTGTCTCAGGGCTACTTAGTCACTTGTATCTCTGCTTTGCACTGGATAAGTTCTAGCCAATGACCCAGTTTCTGCCCTTTCTTTGTCAGACCTCCCAGCAGATAATTATGCAAAGCAGTTGTTGAGGATCCACAATAATTCCTGGCAACTGCCTAAGGACTCTCTTACCTCCCTGACCCCACACCTGTTCCAGCCTGACCTTTGCCCCACTTCCATCTCTACCTGAGTTCTCTGTATTTTGCAGGGATAGTGGTTGCATCGATGTGCCCTTAACACTCTCTGAAGCCGTTGGCTCTTTCCCACCTGCTGGTGCTGCCAAACCCCAACCTTACCAGGCTAACCAAACCAAGACTAAGTGACTACCATGTATTACGCACCTATGCCAGGCACCTCTTCATTATCTCATATAAACTCCAGCAATCCTCTGAGTTACATATAACTTATTAACGGTCCTGGTTAAAATAAAGAAACAGGGTCTGGAGGAATGGCTCAGCTGTTAAAGCGCTTGCCTAGCAAGTGCTAAACATCTGAGTTGATTCCCCAGCACCACATAAGCCAGGGGTGGTAGAACATGCTCGTAATCCCAGCATTCTGGAGGCTAAGACAGGAGGATTTCTGTGAGTCCAAGGCCAGCCTCAGCTCCATAGTGAGTTCAGGACCAACCTGGGCTACAAAGTGAGACTCTATCTCAAAAAATAAATAAATAAATAAATAATAATAATAATAAAAACAGACTCCACTCACAGAAACCAAATCAGCCCCAGGACACTGACAAACTAATGATAATGCACAAAAAAAAATTGTCCCTCTTAACCCTCATCTGTTACCTAACTCGGTTCACTTAGCACGCATACACCCACGTACAGCCCACAGTCATACCTCATTCCCTGTGGCACTCCTACCTCTACTTCATACCTCGCTCTGGCCCAGAGTCCTGGCCTGAGGGCCTGCAGGCAGTTGTCTGTAAACAGACTTCTCTGTTGTGTCCTGCTCCTCTCCTCTCCCTCCTCAGTAGTCAGGACACTCCCATCACCAAAGGCCAGACTACCTGGAGTGATACAGGTGTGTGACGTGGATCAGCTACAGGTGAGAGCTGGGAAGCAGGAATTCAGAGTATCCAAAGAATGCAGAAGCAAGCCCTGGGTGGCTTTCCCAGTTTGGTCATTTCTGAGATGTCATTCGTGGCTTCTGGCAGTCAGTGTGATCTACAGATAAGGCTTATAGCACAGAAACTCAGGATCTCGTGCTTGTCTGAAGGTACAAAAATGAAAGTGTGCCTAATTTTCCAGACAGACCTTCTTACTCACTACTACTAATTATCAAAAGGAATATCAAGCTCTTCATTAAAAACTTTCTCCTCAGTACAAAGCAAGTTTGTACAAAATAACTCTGGGAAGAAAGTTCCCTCTACCTATCAGAAATCTGAGTCAACCGGGGTCATTGCCCAAAAGACATTCATGAATGTATGCATTCACACGCTCACTGTAAGTTTCCTGAGTGGAGATGCAGGCCCAGTTGCCTATCACTATACTTACAATGCCCAGCACTGACCCTTGTGGGTAGGGGTTATTATAGGTCAGGGCAGACTAATGAAGACCTGGGTATCGGGAGTAAAAGAAGGAAGGGGAAAATGAAAGAGTCCCCAAGGGATTGAGGAAATTGGCAGAAGAGATGACAGACAGTCTGGAAGGTGGAGGAAAGAAAAAGAGTAAGAATGCCTCTGAATTTAGAGCCTGCAACACCAAAAGGTGTAAAAGACACTGGCCCACAAGCTAGGAGCAGGAAAATGATGGTGACCAGAAAGGGCACCACCCCAGTGTCATGGATATTTCCAGACAGGTAGCACGGCAGAAAGGAGGGCACGATGGAAGGCATGCTGAGCTGGTGGGCTCATAATAGTGTGTCGCAGAGGATTATGTCCAGCCTACGGCCTGCTGCTTACTTTTGATTTTTTTTTTCTTCTTTTTTTTTTTGTGGTACTGGAGACTGACCCTAGGACCCTCACGCTGACTTTCTATCTATTTTTGATTTTGAGACAGAGTCTTACTAAGTCACTAAGTTGCCCAGACTGGGCTCAGACTGTGTCTTCCTGCCTCAGCCTTCCAGAGTTCTGGGATAACAGGCCTGCATCACTTGGTTGAGCTTTTTCAAAAATATTATAATGAAAAATTTTAGAAAGGAAGTTGTAATATTTATGTATGAACATTAACTACATTATATATTTTATATGTGGCCCAAGACATTCCTCTTTACTCAAAAAAAAAAAAAGTAGAGGAAAAAAATGGCAGGCCAAGTAGGTCATGCCGGCAGATAGTTGGCCAGAGGTGATCATTGAGGCCAGTGGAGGAGAGAGGGAAAGAAGTCCCTAGGGAGCATGCTTAGACTGGATTTGAAAATACTCAGCTGGCATGAGGTGACTACATTCAGCCACCAGAAGAGGGTCTTGAGTGAGTGACAGGTCAGGAGTGACTCACTATGGACAGCCAACCAAGCCAGGATTGTAAAATTTTCAACTAAAGCTACAAGAACATCAGGACCATAGAAGCAAACAGAGACTGTAGACAGGGAACTAATGTGTAGGGGAAGGACAGTCATAAGCTCCAAAGGCAATATCCAGTGGGGAGGATCCAAGAATCTGAGCAAGAAAGCAGAGCAACCTGGAAGACTAGATAACCGTGTAAGGCAGAGGGGCCCTACAGCCCAGAAAAGCAATTCAGGTCAGGGGGAGGAACAGGTCTTGGAAGACAGAAGTGTGGGGTTACCAAGTTCAGACCGCAAATAAATAGATTTTATTTCCCCAGATGGGAGAGAGCAAGTAAGATAATGAATTTCATGTCCCTGGGAGTATTCCAACTGAGACTGGATGCCCCTTGGAAAAGATGTGCAAAACGCTGATGCTTCATTCGGGTTATGAGACCAAAGGACCTTCAAGTCCGTCCTACCCTGGGACATCTACTCTTAGCAGTCAATGACCACTCTTGTCTATCACCATCCTTCTCAGCTCTGCCTTATCACCAGCTGATCTCTTCATTCCTTATTAATCTACAATCTCTCCCCTTCCTCTCACCACCATACTATTATCACTGCAGAACAAATTGTTAATGACTGCCGTGTATTACGTGAATAACTTTCCATGGGGAGGCATGAACAACAATGTCTGCTCACTACAGTTAGGGCACAGCAGATGAGCCAAAGTAACAACTGCACCAAAGTCAAATTTGATAAATTAATGAGTTTATTGGGGTTATTTACAGGCGTGTGGGTCAGGGGTCACTTAACAGGCATAGGTGAGGGACTTTATACAAGTACGAGTGAGAGGTCACTTACAGACCCATGAGTCACTTAAAGGGCAGTTGCATCACCAAAAAAATCTCACCCCAGCATAGATGAAGATTTACAGAAACAGCAAACTGCCTCCTGGTATCACACAGTGCTACTCCTCTTCCATCTGAGACTTAGGACAGTTTTCTCTCAGATTCACTCTTGAAGCAAACTATTCTCCCCAAATTCACTGGCTTTTAGCCCAAATCCCCAGTGAGATGGTATTTGGATGTTCAGCCTTTGGGAAGTGATTAGATTTAGATGAGATCCTAAGGATATAATCCCTCCCCGCCTCCCCCCGTGGGATCATGGTTGTGATAACTGAAAGAGTTGAGGGCTGCCTGCCATTCTCTTGTGAAGACAGGCAAGATGGTGGATATCTACAAGCCAGGAAGGGAGCTCTCACCACACACAGGGTCTGCAGGCATCTTGATCATGGGCTTCTCAGCCTCTAGAACCATGAGAAATTGTCTGTGGTCATACCTCCTAGATTGAGGTATTCTGTTTGGGCACCTGGAACTGACTAAGCCAGAAATGGTGCCCAAAATCAGTACTATAAAAACGTTTGCTAACCCACAGATTCTGCAGGTCAAGAATCCAGGAGCAACGAGCTGGACTTTTGGCTTTGAGTTCCATACTCTGTAATCAAGGCTGTGGCTGAAGTCTAGTCCCCTTGAAGCTCAGTGGAAAGACCTGCTTCCTCGCTCACTCTGTGGTTGTTAGTCAGAAGCCACCTTGGTTGCTTGTCCCACAGGTCTCTCACCATGATCGCTTCATTAGAACGACTGGAGTGAAAGGCACAGCCTTTGTCCCCTCCATCACTTTTGTTTATATTTCACTTCTTAGTAGCGAGTCACCAGGCCCAGCCCACAATCAGGAACAAGGACTTGTATAAGGCTGTGACATCAGATGTATGGCTCTCAATGAGCAATGTCAAAAGCCACCTGTCCCTTTTCCTCACTCACTTACCCCCAGACAAAAGCTCCATGGTGTCTAATATGTGTGTTTACAAGAACAAAGTGAGCTACAAGCTCCATAATTTCCCAATGTTGCATCCTTGAAGGTTGCTTGGTTTTTTAATTTCAATTTTATTTTTAACTGACAATTTTATACAGGTATACATGCAAAACCATGTCACATTCTGATATATGTATATCTGATATACATATATCAGGCTAATTAAATCAAGCTAATTAACCTCACTTATGATTTGGGAAAAAGTGAGAGCATTTAAAATCTCAGCAATTTTGAAGTATACATGACTACCTGCTTGCCAAGTGTACGAATGAATAAATGATCTAACTCTCTGTTGGAGAACTTTTAACAGTCTCTGAATCACTAGAAAATTTTGTAAGTGTGACAAATAAGAATCTTCATACATAATTACCTATACATTTTAATTTCCAACCATGTGTCCATTGGGCCATTTCAAAGATGCTTAAATATCTTAGGAGTTCCCTAAAAGACACATGGCAAAAGAGCTTGCTGTCCCTAGAGATAGAAGGCAGACCTTATCTTCTTACCAGGCTGTGGTAGTGGCTCCAGAGAGTGTAAAATCTGAATTTGCATAATTGTTTCCCTTGACTGGCTCCCTGTTCTACCCTGCTAAGGCTAATGTCCTAGAACTGAATTTCCCAGTGACAAGTGCATTGTCAACGCAGATCAGATCTGTGCACTGCAGCACACTGATTGGCAGGCCTGTTAAAATTCAAAAAGGATCCAAAATGAGCAATCTGGGAGACCTGAAGGTGGAGAGTTAGTAAGAACAGGTCCCCCTCCCTGCCTGTTTATTGTAAAGCCTCCATAAATTATATCAAACAGATAAACAACTTGAGCTGTGTTTATTAAAGAAATAGCAAATGGCAAGATGCCAAGATGCAATCCCAGATAAGCTTTGCTGTGATCAGTGTATTTATTTCACCCCAAAAAAAGCCTGTCTGGGCTTCTTTTAAGCCTGATGAACTAATTATGCTAAGTTTCACCCTCCATAGAACAGAGGCTTTTCTATATGTTAATTTGTTTTAGTAAATAATTATTCTGTTTTGCTGAGGGAATGCATGTCTCTATATGATTAATAGGAGTCATAAACTAATACTGAAAGTTTAAAATTATTTTCTTCACTCTGGATGAATATAATAAAGAAGATTGGTGGGGAAGGGGAAGATTTTCCACCCCTCCACATGCCACCTCTTCTTTGTTTTCAGAGTTAGGACTGCAGCGCTTACAGGAGGAGTGGTTGCCTTCCTTCTTCATCCATAACTCTGATATAATGTTCCTCTCTCAGAGGTTTGAAGAGAGAGAGTTTTAAAAGGTAAGAAAGAAAAGAACTAGGAAGAACTAAAGAGAGAAATAAAGGAGCAAAAAAAAAAAAAAAAAGAATAACTAGTTCTTCTACCCAGAAGCTCCCAATCCTGCTCTGAACCTCAACTTGTCTCCAGTGTTGATCAATAAAGTATTCTCAAATCAAATCACATCAAGGTAGCATCTCACTCCAATTACCATGGCTACAAGCAAAGACTTTTTTAAAAGACAAGTGCTGGATAGGATGTAGAGAAAGGAGACCTCATATACTGTTCGTAGGAATGTGAATTATTACAGAAAACATTATAAAGTTTCCTCAAAATGAAAAATAGATCTACCCTATGATTTAGCGCTTGTCTTTTTTTAAAAATCCCATCACTGCATATATACCAAAAGGAAATGAAATCAGTGTGTCAAAGAGACTATTCCCAATAGTCAAGATGAGGAATCAGCAGAGGTGCCCATTGATGGACGAATGAATAAAGAAAATTTGATATGCATAGACAAGCCAGCCACTAAAAAAGGATGGAATTTTGCACTGGCTGCAACCCACATGGCCCTGGAGATTGTAATATCAAATAAGTCAGCCACATAAAGGCAAACACTGCACGATTTTCCTCATATGTAGAATCTAGAAAAGGTTGAGCTCAGAGAAGTCATGAGCAAAAGAGTGGTTACCAGAGGCTGAGAAGAAAACCTGGGTTGAAAGGGATGGATTGGAGACTTGGTTAATTGATAAAATATGATATGTTATAATACAGCCTTATGTTCTACTATTGTATCATGAGATACAAAATTGAAAGAGGAGATTTGTAATATTCTCATCACAAAGAAATGGTGTTTGAAGCAACCAGTTACTTAAACATCTTGAGTTGGTCAACCCACAATGTATAAATGTACCAAAACATCACACTGTATTTCATAAAGATGTTATCTGTCAATAATAATAACAATGAATAAGAAACATAAGAATAGTATAGTGGCTTTTTCATAAATTCCAAACATACCCAACTTCCAAAAATTCAGACATCATCCTTCACATAACTGGAGTATTAAAAATGTCCACCTATGAAATAAACTCCATTGGTAATAATCTCTTCCTATTTTCTCACTTGAGACAATTTGAAGCTGGCAAAATATTGACTTTTTCCCCAATTGTTTTTTGGCATTTTTTGCTTAAAAATTTACCAGTTTATGAAATTCCAGAGTCGTAAAACTTCAGCTTCACACCAGAGCCACCTTATCTCAAGAGTGAGTGCCCTCTGAACCAGACTTCCAAAGCTGGCTTTCCTCGGCCAAGACCTGGTTCATTAAAAGGGAAAGCAGACTAACTTGCATATTAATCTAGAAACTCAAAAGTCTTTAGTTGAGCATCTGCTACATGCTAAGCACTATTCTTAGTACTCATGATAGAGTAGTTAATATATTTGCATAGTCATCTATTATCTGAAGGAATATCACTACAGCAAATATGGAGAAGCTGAAAATGATTAAGGTGCAAAGACACTGCCTGATCTTTACAAGGCATTGGTAAGTATTTCCTATCTGAATGATAAATGCACTATACAGTGTTGTAATGAGACAATACAGATGAAGTTTCTTTAGAGGTTTTAATATTGTTGTCATCACTTTTCCTGCCAGGAAATGGGCCCTGTGAGCCCAGGCAGGACCAACTGGAAAGTCTCGAGCTATCAATGGCCTATAAAAAGCCACATGAACTGCCCCTTCATTATCATGTAAGAGATGGTGGCTACCCTGCTCCCCAAGGACACCTCCACCTTCAGACCTACTCTGTCCTCTGTGGTCATGATCTCAGCCATTATCAGTTTTGACCTTGCCTAGTCCTGCCTGCTCGCATGCCTGCCCTGGCCAGGTGGGTAGGATGAGCTATCTAATCCACTTGTGCAACGTTATCCACCAGCCTCAGAACTTTCTTTTTCCACCACCACCACCCGCCAACACCTTGAGGTATTTGGGGGATTGAATTCAAGGCTTCACACGTGCTAGGCAAGTGCTCTGTCATTAGGCTACATCCGTAGGCCACTAACTATCAGGATGCATCCTCCAGTGCCCAGTTAAAAACTGCTTTTCAGACTAGGTCACCTCAGCCTGGGCAGAGGCTGACCACACACAGGGACTATACACCTTCCTTTTATTTATTTATTCATTCAACAAACACTTGTTAAACTCCTACTGTGCAAGGCCTTCTTCCTCACCCGACAGCCTAAAGCTTTGGAACAGGCCTAGGCAACAGACACAAAGATGAGCAAGCCATTCTCATACAGCTGACAGTTGAAACGGTGGGGATATGAGCAAATAAAATTAATTTCAGATTCTGTTGGTTTAGGATCAGGAGCTTTGTGACAACCAAATTGTCACAACCTCGAGGAAAAGCGAGTCTCAACATTAATGCCACACTTACTACCCAGACACAAAGGTAAACAGGGCCGTCAGTCTGCATGTGTCAAACAGTCAAGTAATCTTTAACCTTGCCAAAGGGTAGGGATTATAGCAGGAGAATGTGTTAGCCACTGTGAGCTTGATGTGCTCAGGATCACAGGGCCAGGGGAAGGAGGAAACTTAACTCTCCTCTGGGGCAAAGCTAGGGAGGCTGCTCATTCTGTAGCCAGTCACCTAGGTTGCTGCAAATGATAAGATCAAATTCATGCTGCTGTTCAAAGATCAGAACAACCCCAAGGAAGAGATCACAACAACCCCAAGGAGGACAGCGTACATCAGCTTCTGAAACGAAACCAGAGAGGAGGGAAGAAGAAAAACCTTGTATTGATTCTGGTCACACCAACAGGCTAAAGAATCTCTGGTCAGAAAACAAGTCAGGGCAAAGGCAGTTGGTGAAAGTCACTTACTCAGTGGGAATGAAGACAGGTGACATTCAGAATAGGCAAAGCATCCAGCAAGATATCAAGATGAAATTACAGACATAACCAACCATGAATTTACACTTAACTAAGTAAATTAGGCTCCCCAACCCACCTCACTTCCTCCTGAACGGACGCAAATTTCTACTGGAGAGCTCTTCAAACCAAATCCTCCATAAAAGAGGCAATGGTAAAGTAGCAGGAAGAGCACTGGCTTGGGACCAAAATGCCTTCCTCTCAGTAGTTACAGGGTCTCAGAAAAGTGACCTCAGCCTCTAAGCTGTGACCTCCACACTGAAAAAAGAGATCATTCAGGCTGGTGTTGCATGAATACTGTAAAGACTAGGTAAGAGATAGGAGAGTCGATCATAATGATAAGTTATTGGCCTTGGTTTTTAACTGGTGAAGGCAATGAGGTCCCAAGAGATAAGGTGGTTTAAAACCGAGAAATCAGCAAATATCAAAAAGAACTAGAATTCTTGACTCCTCTGTATGGTTTTTTCCTACTAACATGGAAAGAGCTTGCCTTTAAATATGAAATGAAGTTGGATCATGTCATGGGTACAAATCTTGTCTTTGGCAGTTAACAGCACTTGCCTGGCAAGTGTGGAGCCCTGGGTTCAATTCCCCAGCACCACACAGACTAGATGTGGTGGAACATGGCACACCTGTAGAAAATAAATGAATAAAAAGAAAATGAAGATGTACCCCACTGGGCCTGGTTCAATTTTTTAAAAATCTTGTCTTCTCGATAAATTTCTCTGGGACTCGTTGTAGGTACTAAGCCTTGTGGTACTTGATACTAAATAACAACAACTAATAGTTGCCAAGAAATTCCTCTGTGCTGGGCTCAGTTCTTACTGGTTTTTATTTCCTAACCCACTTTATCCACATGTCAAACTGATTGTGGCAAGATATTACTATTGTCTCTGTCTTAGTTACTTTTTCATTGCTGTGGCTCAATACCCAACATCCACAAATTTAGGGGAGGAAAGGCTTATTTTAGCTCACAGTTTCAGAAGATACAGTCCATTTAGGGGCGGCCAGCAGCAATGGAAGTGCATGGCAGAGGCAGAGGTAGAAGCAGCTTCTCACGACATCACACACAGGAAGCCAAGTCAAGGTAAATTGAGACTAGTCCTCCAAGGAAGACAGGAAGCATCTTATATAGCCTTCCAAGTCTCATTCCAGTGATCAGCCCTCCTGGATCCAGGTGTGAAAGGTGTGGTAAACCCCCACTACACTCCTAGAATCCAACTTACATACCTGTAATCCAATTTACATGCCTGGTTCTGGCTGTACTGCCCCTTGGGAAGTAGTAGCCAACAGCACTTTGGTCTATTCTCTCACAAAAGACAAGGAAACCTGTCCTGAAATGTGATAGGCAGCTCCAGAAGGGTCCACATTTTAAAATAGAAGAAAAACATCCCACCTGAATGGGAGTTGAAAAAAATATACCTTAGAACCAGAAGCTCTTTGCATCTATCAAATTGACAGATTTTTTTTAAGATATAGAACACTGGTAGTTGTGGGACAAAGCTGGTGTTGTGCATACTACTAGTGAAAATGAAAATTGGTGGGCTTTCTCTGGAAAACAGCTTGACTATATATAGTCAATCCTCGCTCTTCACAGTAAGTAGCTATGATTTATAAAGAAACCACTAACAACAAATTAGTGAACTCAGTACTTTTGCTTCCAGGAAGTACAGGTTTAGATTATTATGAGCCTCTGGTCACAACATTTTCATCAAATAATCAATATATAACTTTGTTTTGGTGTATATTTATTTAATATACTGTATGCTGTTAACTTATCACACTGAAACCCTAGCAAATAGTGCTGTAATTCGGGCCTGAACAGACTCTGTCAAACACACGTTTCTTCTGTAATGTACAGAACAACCTGCCTAGAAACACTCAACAGCACTTCAGTACAACACTTGGGAAACATTTCCAACAGCAAAATCACTAACGTAAAGCACAAAACATGCAACCTGGCAGGAAGTGAGGGCACCTGTAAATGACATAACTGAAGCAAGAAAACAATGTCACTTTGCTTGACCTCAGCTAGGAACACGCATGACAGGTGACTCAAATTTTTCTACCCTGCACATGTCCAAAAATGATCCTCAAAGTGCATCAAGTATTGACTGAGGGGTGACAAGTAATGCTGGCAAGTCGGTGAATTCACAAACTCTGAACTGATGGAAAGTGAGGCTCCACTGGCCATAGACAAAACCCTGAAAGCTCACACACACTGGAAAGCACAAGTCACCAAAACCTGGGCTTGACCTCACTGACGCCGCTTGATTGAACGGGTCCCAATTAAGCCGAAAATGGTCCTTTGAGACTCAGAATTGGTGGCTTGACTGGCAAGAATCACTTCACATTTCAGGCTAAGCACTGCTGCAAGGAGAGTTAACCGCCCTACACTTGGATTTGGAGCTGGAAAGCATCAAGCATGACAAAACCAGGCTCAAGACCCTGCCGGCCTGGGGGAAGGGGCGGCTCTATCAAGACCACGCCCTTCTCAAGCGCCTGCCTATCCCTTGTTCTAACTCAAGTCCTCCCTCCTGTCTCTGACTTGCTTGTGATGCTGCCCACCTCTTAGTTCCTTTGAACGTTCCCGGCAGGGATGATCCCTCCTCAGACCTCTGCACTTTGCCCTGCCTGGGACAGCCTGGGGACCTGTAACTAGCTCCCTCCCTTACTTTTTTCCTCTCTGCTCAGTGAAGCCTTCACTGCCCACCCCAATCCTTTCCCTGTTTTGTCTCCATAGCAATTATCACCACCTGATATCCCTTGTTTTGCTTGTTTACATATTGTTATCTCTCCCTCGCACAAATTAGGAACAGGGAGTTTTAGGGCTTTTTTTGTTTGTTTGTTTTGATTTTTTGTATTCCCCATTCCTAAAAGAAGGCCCAAAACGCAGTATGCACCCAATAAATATTTGTTGATGGAATGAATGAATGTTAGAAAATGGTAACATTCTAACATTTCTGACATGAGAACGAACATTTGTGTACCAGTCATCATACTGTGTGCTTTATAATTTAAAAAAATAAATAAACAAAACTCAAAGTCTTAACAGGTAGGTATTGTTACACTCTTTCTGTAGGTGAAGGGATCAAGGCACAGGGAGAAACTATGTAACTTCATTAAAGTCAAGGTCCAGTGATTTAGGTCATAATTCCAGCACTTGGGAGGCCAAGGCAGCAGGACCACAAATTTGAGCCTCGCCTTGTCAACTTAGCAACTTAACAAGAACTTCTCTCAAACAATAATAAAAAAATGGATGGGGATGCAGCTCAGAGCAAAGTCCTTGGGTTCAATCCCCAGTACTGCTAAAGAAATAAATAAATAACCAATCAAACAAGATTGAGCTGTAATACACCCCAGCTTTTTCTCACTCTGAAGCCACTACAATTCTTTCAAGTTTTTGTGGTGAAGGACCAGCTGACATTGTTTTCTTTTCTCTGTTGTAATGGTTAAGCATAATTGCCAGCTTAACTGGATTAAGAGACCCCTGGAGAGTTGACTGAATCCTGCGGGTGCTATAATCATCTATGGATTTAGTTCAGTGACATTCACAGCTGTATGTGTTGTAGGAAATGGGGCACTGGGGGAAGGGGGTTCCCTCTGGAGAATATATGTCTCAGTGATGCTCTTCCCCTGTGCTCTGCTTCCCAGCCACCATAAACTAAGAGGCATCACTCTGCCATGGCTTTCCATCACAGTGTTTCTGCATGGACTGAAACCTCTGAAACTGTGAGCCAAAAAAACTCCTTTGTCCTTTAAAGTGTGTGTGTGTGTGTGTGATACTTGGTTACAAGCTGAAGAATACATCAATTTGACAACAAAAATAAGTTGAAAAAAACATTACAGAATACAATATTTTCTTGGATGTCATGGTGACATCAAAATGTTTGAATGCTTCAGTGTTTGGACTGATCTCCTCCTAGACATGAGCAGTTGGGTCCAAAGACTATTCTGAGTAGCTCCACACAGAGCCTGAAGAATCAGTCATCCCAAGGTTCCTTGTCATCTAGTGTTATGATCTGGATCTGGAAGGTCCCCCCAAAAGCCTCATGTATTTGGATATTTTGGATTATCGATGAATTTCAAGTGCTATTTGGAGGTGGAGCCTCATAGTGTATGGCAGGTTACTGGGGATGTGGAGTAAAGATTACTGGGTGTAGGGCCTGGAAAGGTATATATACATCCTTATTCTGGCTTCTTCTTTTGGTTCTGGTCCTTCCTTTCCTGATGCTTTGAGCAGCTACTCTCCACCAGACCCTTCCCATCATTGTTAGCTGACTATGAATGGACTGAGACCTCCTGAAACTGTGAGCTAAAATAAACCTTTCCTCCCTCAAGTTGTGGATGTCGGCTATGATGTCCCAGGAATGAAAAGTAACTGGAACATCTGGGGACTGAAATTGATCCTCCATAAGAAGGGTCTGTGATCTGTTTTACTTGTAGGAACTTGGAAACTTCTTGTCAGACTTAAGATCAACTTCTTAGAGTGACTCTCTCCAATCACCCATTAAAAAGCACCAGGGAGACTCCATTACCACACTTTTGTTTCCATCATAACATCATAATGCTTACTACTACCAGAAAAGATCCTTTTGTTTACTTTCACTCTTCCCTGTTTTTAAAATGAATTCCAGGAGAGGAGAAACCTGGGTTATCAGTCTCTCCCTAGTTTTACCAATTGGCTAAGTGTTCTTTTACCCAATTAGGATGAAAAATCACAAAAACAAAAATGTAGCTCTTTTTGGCATTAACAGCCCTTTTGAACTTTGAATGCCCGTGGCTACCAGCTCTTGGGGTTGTAGAAACTTCTTCTCAGAGCCAAACGCTACTGACAGCCCCTAGGAGTACTTCCAGCAACCAGAGATGGCAGCTCCTGTCAGCACCCCATTGCTCTCCATTGTTTTCTGGCTGCTAACAGCCCTCAGTGTTACCAGCCCCAGCTGCTAGCCACTTTCAACACCAGCAACCTTTGGCATTATCAGCTCTTAGTAAACCAGCTCAGCCTCCTTTACTCTAGAGAAAAGATGAACAGGCAAAATATTTCATCCATACTGGGCATGATGGCACACACTAGTAATCCTACTTACCTGGCAGGCTAAGATAGAACATTCCAAGTTTGAAGGCAGGTTGAAAGGCAGGTTGGAAAGCCTAGCAAAATCCTTTCTCAAAATTAAAAATAAATGAGTTAAAGGGGAATATCACTCTTCAGTGAGGCTCTGAGTGCAATCTCCAATGCTGAAAAGCAAATCCGAAATAGACTCATTAGGAATTATGCTGTAGAATAAGGGGGAAGAGTGCATGGATGGACCCCCTAAGTGTTGCAGAGAGACTGCTTAAATAGAAGAAAAAGGCAGGAATCATGCATGAGCAGCATCGGATTTTCTTTTTAGTCATGGGTAAGAGATGGGGCATCTGGGATGGACCTACACCCAAAGCTTGCTGTAGCCAAAACAAGTATCTTCCAGGGTAGCTGTGGAGTATCTGATGTAGCTGTGGATGGCACAGAAGAGAGCAATAAATAACAAGTACTTGGTAACTTTGGCATCAGGATCTTCTTTCCTGTCTCATTTGTATTAGGCACAGAGTTAGGCTCCCTGTTATGGTTTGGATGTCCCACCCTGCTCGTGGGAGGCCCTGGATGTAGCAGCTTGGCGTAGGTAAAGGAAGGAAGAACAAACATTGTTACAGCTTCTTCCTGGGAAAGCTTTTGACTTGCCTGAGTCTCCAGACATGGACTTAATTGCCTCCCGGGCTTTCTGTCTTCAAAGCCCATGAGCCCCTCTCCAGCCTCTGCCGTGTGCTTCCACTACTGCAGGCTGCACCTGAAAAGATCACGTGAGACCTTCTGAAACTGTGAGCTAAATAAATCTTTCTTCCGTTAAGTGTGAATGATCCCATAGGACTTGTTGAATGAATACAGTAAGAAAACAAATGGAGTGATTTAGACAGCTTATCTAAAGACAAAAGCAGGTAAGCAAAATGCATGAGCTGAGAACCACATCTATTCAATATAGTCATTTAACAACAGATAATGTGTCTCTTTCTCAGTCAGCCATCAAACTGGGCACTTGGATCTTGGTAGCAGACAGAAAGATAAAGTCCCTGTTCTACTGGGGTTCACAGCACTTAGCTATAAACCTGGTAGTCCTCCTTTCTGGCCTTCTGGCCCTTTGTTTTCTTTCATCTGTATATTTCTACCTACATTTTCTCACAAGTAACTGTTATTATGTGATCAGGGATTACACCTGTTTTTTAAGATTGAAAGGTAAATGCTATTACATTAGAACTGCCACTAAACAGTACAAGTATGTCCCATGTAAGGCCTGGACATACTTACACTAAAGAATTCTCTCATCATTTATCTGAGATTCAAATTTAACTGGTTGGTATTTTTCTTCTATTTTCCCCACCCCCAATTCTGAAAACAGTACATGTTTTACAGATGAGAAAACTTGGGCTCAGTAAGAAAAAGGAACTTTAATACCTTGTCTGAAAGACACACACCAGTTAGAGTTAGAATAGGCCCATCCACTGTTGAACAACTAAATTCATGTGAATCAGTGCCCTGACTCCTTGTGGTTCTTTGCATTCAAAGACCCCATGTTTCTGAGCCAATCCCAGCACACTTGTACAGTCCCCCTGTCCCCCAGAGACTGTCTTGTGCTGAAATGTCCTGTTCGCCTCCTGCAAAGACACAATTTCCATTTATTTATTCATTTTTAAGATATTTTTCCTGATTGTAAAAAACATATTTACAATATATTCACACGACTGAATGCTACACAGCAATGAAACAGAAAAGATTCTGCTATGCACCATAATGGGACAGCTTGATATGTTTTATATACTTATACACATTAACTTCAATAAAAAATAGAGCCAGAGTTGAGACGTAAAAGACAACACCCTATCTGATTCCATATGCATAAAACTCAAAAATAGTCAAAACTAGTCTATAGTGACAGAAGTCAGGATATTGGTTTCTGAGGGTTGAGGTCCCCAGGAAGACCATGAGGGAGTTTTCTGGGGCTTTAGTAATTTTCTGTATCCTGATCAGGGTGGTGGTTAGACATGTACAAAAATATATAAAAATTTTCTGGAGTATTCACACAAGATTATGTACTTTTCCATTTGTAGGTTATGCTTTAATGAAACATTTAAAACAAGCAAAGTAGAGCATGTTTGTCTTTAAAAATGCCTAATGTAGACAAATCTTTTTTTAAAAATCATCTGTATTTCCATCACGAACAGATATCGCAACTAACATTCTAGTGTGTGTTCTTGCAGACTCTTTCTCAACAACATTAACTTTTCATGAGCATTTCCTAAGTAAGAAATCCAGAGCCTAATGCCAATCATCGGAGGTGCTAACTTACTTAGGAGTCTAATTTCCTGGACATGTTTTTCACTTACCCAGGAAGCCGTGACACGACTAGATTTAATTTGGCCATTTTTAGAGGCACATGAAACAATTAATGGCAAATAAATGGAATTAAAATCAAATTGAATACAGCCTTTCAGTATGTCTTAGAATTTGATTTTAAGCGCCCTAATGAATATGAAATGAAAACTTGGTTTGGAAGAGCTCTTGGGCCTCCTGGGACCCTGAGTGCCACCTACTGGCCATATTCTGCCATGATGCCCCCATTATCTGAAAGTGTGGCCTTCCTACTTTAGGGCCCTGCCATACCTCCTTTTCTCCTGTAAATTTATAAATTTCCATTAAGAACGTTCCAGAAAGTTTTTTCCCCCCAGGGTATGGCATAGTTCCTAGAACATAGAAGCATCTTAATAAATCTTGGCTGAAGGAATGAAAGTATGGATGGATAGATGGGTAGATGGGTGGATAGATGGATGGAAGGATGGATGGATGGATGAATGGATGGAAGGACATCCATGTGCCTTGTTGTAAAATAAGGCAATAATCCCTTTCTTACTTTCCTCACAGTCTTTTCTGGGAAGATTGAATGAGATAACCATTGGCAGAATAGAATATTATAAGAAACCAAAACTAGGGTCAGTAGGAGCCAAATGGCGACAAAGGTAAGCAGTGAGGCTACAGACACAGGTCTCATGTTAGAAATAAGAAACAGACCTGTAAAATATCTTGAGCCAGGGTCTTCATAGGCAATGAAAAATGTTGGTTCTTTTCCCTTTTCTTTTCTCTCTTCAGATGCCCGCCTTACAAATCCTTTTTCAAAGTATTTAAGGAGTTAGGAATGAAGATTTGTCCTTTCCTGGGCTCATTCAGGGGTTAGGCGGGGAGTCAGGTGAAACGTTCATCTGTTGTCAGTTCTGAAACAAGTCAGGGTCACTGTGCTTGTGGGTATGAGCTGGCCCCTCAGCTACCTCCGACCCTTGCCCCAAGTTAGCACAAGTGATTTCTGAACCATCACTGTCAGGCTGGCTGATGAGGAGGTGCCCATTTGAGCGTGTCCACTGTTGACAGCATCTGACAAGCATCATGTAGGCCTTGCTTCTATATGCTGCCAGCAGGAGCTCTGGTACACACACACACACACACACACACACACACACACACACACAAAGCAGCATTATGTGCTGGAAAGAACAGGGACAGGGGATCAGAAGGCTATGCTCTGACACTCTCTGGTTGGGTGACCTTGCGCAAGTCAGTTTACCCTTAATAATATATCAACCATTCCATTCAAACAATGTAACAAGATAATGCTCAGTGAAATACTTGTTAAACTAAAACACTGGACACAGGATAAGGTGTAGCTACTCGAACCCCAAGTGAAGGTCATGCCCCAGACATGACCTGAATCAGCTGAAGTACTACAGGGAGTGTCACTTGCGTTGATCTAGATCCAGCTTCCACTTATGAAATCTAATCCTGTTTTAGCAGCTGCGTGAAAAAATGGTATTTCAGCCAAGCACAGTGGCACATGCCTATAATCAATTCCAGCTATTTAAGAGGCTGAGGCAGTAGGATCACAAGTTCAAGGCCAATCTCAGCAACTTAGAGAATCTCTGTCTCAAAAGCAGTATTAATAAACCAATAAAGATCTGGGGGGTAGCTCAGTGGCAGTGTACTTGCCCAGAATGCATAAGGCCTGGGTTCAATCTCTAGCACTATTTTTTTTTTTTAAAAAAAAAAAGGAAAAATAAGAAAAAGAGAAAATAGTATCTTATACTGAATGTATGACCCCTAAACAAGATCTACTTTTATTGGGTTTTTAAAACCTAATGCACACCTTCAAATTTCACCTTTTTGCTCAAGTAATTAATTTTTAAAGTAAATGTAAGCTTTCTGTTACATGTACACTAGATAAATATATTCTTATTGCTTCCCTGGCCCTTGCATCTCAGCCTAGATCAAGGTCTGAATGTCTGCATCCCTGCATCCCTGGCACAGTACTTGGCACCTCAAGGCCATATATGAAGGTGCTAAGCCATGCATGGAGGGAGAGGAGTCATGGGACACCTTGGCCACTTAGGCTGTCCACTGGCAGAGCACTGTGGTGGGAAAACTCTGGGCTGGGAGTCAAGAGGTCCAGGCGGTCCAGACTGCCCCCAAACAACTATGTCACTTTGGATAAGCCCTTCCAGCTTCTTGTGAGGGTGGAGGTTGCAGAAAGCTGAACAAAGGAGAAGATATTTGAGTTCTGTCCCGGCCTAAATATTCTGGTCCTTTCCAAGTTAACCCCTAATTTCTGAGCAAATCTTTCACTCTTTTCTAATGTAGCTGTACAGAGAAACAATATTAGAAAAAGTGGCACAGAAAAGGAAAAAGAATGTAGCCAGGCTTCATTACAATGACACATCTGTTGGCAATAAGGGGCCTGAAGCTGAAAACAAGAGCTAAGTGTTATAGTTTCAGAATATCCTAAAATTTGTCCTTGCCCACCACCTGACTTCTTTTAGGCCCAGACTAATCTCATCCAGACTCAAATTCATGCTAATTGTCAGAAGGGCTTGAATTATGCATGGAATTTCTATACTGGGAGGGCTCGGGTGATATTCATTGCAGATGTGTCCATCCTTTCACTCTTCAGGAGCCGTTAATAATGAGCTCTGTGAATAAGCCAGTTTCTTAATGTCCCTTGGTCTCTGTTTCTTCACCTGTAACCAAGGGAAAACAGTTTCTCTCTTGTTCTTGGCTCTCGAAGGTGTTTACATCCACGTCTGCAGGTGCCTCGGCCTGAGATTCCACATGCAGCTCACAGCCAACAGTGAACCATGCAGACTTTTTTCAAAAGTGAAGGATGCCATGTGATGATTCAACTCAAAAGGAATTATGCAATTAGCAAAGGACATTGATCATACAGCATGTGAGTCTAATTGCAGTGCAGGCAAACATGTGCTAAATTACATAAATATGGGTTTGCCATCACTCTGGTGTGCAAACTGAGATGTAAAGTTAGGGAAAATATAAAAGTTAATTATAAGATGGGAATGATAAGCCCAAGGTACATGTACTGGGCCGATTAGGATTATTATCCAAGTAATCATCTCATGCCAAAGGTAGAGTGTTACAGGAGTCCCAAGCCCATAGTCTGATTACTGTGTAATGATGTTACTGCTTTTTATAGGACATGAAAAACATGCTTCATTTTTACGTGACATCTGTCACATGGGGAACATCAGCACTTTAGGAAGCTGGTTATATTGGTTCACCAATATACCTGCTGCGTGTTGCTGGAGGCATCTCTTCTTTGCTGGCATGCTTACTGTATAATCCTTGTTATTTAAGTTTGAAACCTAACGATGGTCCCTTCGTTGCCTTTATTTTCATCTGCATGTTCACTTGGTCACTGTCTTGTTCATCTGTCTCAGTATCCCAAATTACCCAATACATTGTACCAAATCTATAAGTCCATAAAGTAACTCTCATAAGAATATGCCTACCAGTCTTTCTATGCAAAGGTTTAAAATATCCTGGGGAAAAAGCCTGCAATGGGAGGCTTGGCTCTGGAGAAAGATTGCTTAGATTTGAATCCTGGGCTCATCACTAACTCTTTGACAAGTTAGTTTAACTGGCTGTGCTCTTATCCAATCTCAGTAATGGAGACAGTATTATCAACCCCTCGGTGTTGTTGTAAGGCTTAAAGAAGTGGTTACTGGTAATAGCACTGAGAACATGTATAGCTCTCAGTAAGGAAATTACTCAGTAAGTGACTATTTTTTTTCTGTTCATGTACTCAAAAATAAAAAATAAGAGCCCACTATATTTAATGGATTGCACGGATGATGACCAGAGTTAAAATCGTTACAGTGAAGTGACGTATAAGATGTACTGTGTGCTACAAAATACTTGAGGAGGATCATTCCTATAAGGCAACTGGAGGAAAACTCACGGAAGCCAGGCCTTGATGAGATTTTTATCAGAGAGGATGAGCTTTTCAAATGAATGGGAAGGTAGACAGCAATTCATACTCAAAGATGCTGGTGTCAGAGGATCAAAGCAACCTTAAGCTAGAGCAAGAAGTGAGGGGCCAGCCTGGAAAGGCACTTTGACAACTGGTGGGGGAGAGCAGTATCCTGATGTTAACTCTGAACTTATCCTTCATCCTGTGAGCCACAGAGTCCCCAGGATGTTTTAAATGATAACACGCTAGGATAAAGTAGTCCTAAAGGGATATGAATTTGGCAGAGGAAAAAGGATGAAAAAGAAAAAGCTTGGGGATAAAGGGAGCTGACAGGCCACTGCACGGGTGCAAATATGTGGTAATGAGGGTAAGGGTGTAAAGGCAGGCATACAGGGGACATGGGGACACACAGACAAGACTCAGTGACTAGGGGGATGTATAGTACAAAAATACAGATGAAAAGGACATGACTCTAAGGCTTTGAACTTGAGCCTGCACAAGGAGGAACAGGAGGCTAGTCAAGCAGAGATTCTGATTCCTAATTGCCCAGCGTAGAATCCAAACAAGGCTGTGAAAGGCAGCTCAGGGTAGAGCATCTGACATAGGCTGGAGTCCAACAACTAGGAGTCCCAGCTGTGTTATCCTCAGGAGGCTGAAACCTCTCAGTGCTCCCATTTCTTCCTTTGCAAAATGGGAAGTAAAACATCATGTTTTCCAGGAATGTTTTGAAGATTAATTAATGAGAGATTAATGCCAAAGTAAAGTAGCTACACGTTACCTACTACACAAGGAGCTCTCAGGAAATTGTGAAAAAAAAAGAACAGTCTCTGAAGTATAGACTATCAAAAAAAGTTTTTAAATGATTGCACTAAAATTCTGCTATACATGATGTGTTCATGTTTTGATGACTCAGAACCAAACCCTGTATCTGGCCACACCACCAGCAGACTCTCACTGTGTGCAAGTCTCACAGAAGTGATCAGAAAAAATAAAATCTGCTCACTGCATTGATTTGGAGCTGGAAGGTAGGAGAGCAGGAACAAACAATCCCAAATGGAATCATAATGTGAATATGGGCAAATTTCCCCCCAAGATTTTCAAAGATCCATCATGTTTCTTTTCCAGCCCTCCTGCAGTGCTAGCTTCTCCACATCTTTCCTGATTTCCCATGACAAAGGTCACATTGAAGATCTCAGGGGCTGCCGACCAGTCAGCTGATGTGTAGACAGGGCTTCACACAACTGGGCCAGGGGCCAGGCACCAGGAGGTCACATCTTGCCTTAGCGACACCTTGAGCAGGCAGCAGAGCCCACCCCAAGAGGACTAATGAACCGCCCCAGACCTCAGAGCACTGTTTAGTCAACAAAAGTTAACACACAAAAAAAGCAAAATAGTCTCACCGAAAGGGCTGCTGGGATGTGGAAATTACAGACCTGAATCTTGGCCTGATCCACTTTCTGTGACTGCAGGGCTCTTCTAACAGCTGATGTCTCATTGTAAGCAACTGCCCTTAAGCCAAGCTGCCAGTTATTTTCAAAAATACCCTGAAACCTCTGAGACAAATTTTAAGGACACATAAATACAGCCAGCAGTGACAGTGAAGTAAGGGGCTGACCCTAGTTCACTGGACTTCAAAGATCACAATTTTTCTAGTTTTCAAGGGAAATTAAGATCAGCAAAGAACTATACAATGTCCGGAGACTTAAGTCATCAAACCTACTCTTTATGTAACAGAGAAGACAGTGTAGCTCAGAGAAGTTGAGTGACTTGCTTAAAACAATACTGTAAGTGACAGGTCCTAGTATGAAACCAATAAGCTAGGAGGAGACTTGATTATATTTTTTAAAAACTATTTTCTTTTTTCTCTATTTATATTAATATATATGCAATGCATAATGTTACATACATTGAGTTTGAGCTTTTTGAACACATATATATCATGTCAACATGACGATTCCTTCCTCTCCCCTCTTTGGGCCCTCCTGCACCCTTTCCACCACCCCCCCCTAACTCTCCCTATCACACCCTTTTGGTCTATAAATGCCTTTATTCTGGGTTTGTCATAACAGAGAAATCATGCAATATTTAACCTTCTGAGTTTGACTCACTTCGCTAAGCATAATGGTCTCAAGTTAAGTGTGTTTACCTACAATAGCTATAATGTGGAAGATGCCAAAATACCCATCAACAGACCAATGGATACAAAAATTAAGGTATACGTACACAAAGGAGTACTATTCTTCCATAAGACAGATTTGAGGCTTTTGCAGATAAATAAGACTATTTTCTTACAAATAACCACATAGCAATTACCACTTTCAAACAAACTGTGTGTGTGTGTGTGTGTGTGTGTGTGTGTGTGTGTGTGTGTGTGTGTGGTTGGAGACAACCTAAGGTTGTAGCACTAAGCCACGTTCCAAATACCCTCACCCCAAATTTTCCCAATTATTTATTTTGAGGCAGAGTCTCACTGAGTTACTCAGGCTCAAACTTCAATCCTCCTGCCTCAGCCTCCAAGACAATGGGATTACAGGAATGTAGCCTCAGATACACCATGAAGCAGGGTTTTTATAAACGTTGTATCAGTTGGTTATCTATCGCTAATGAAGTATTTATATCACAGATATCACAAATCCCTTCCACAGAGGAGGAAACTGAGACCCAGAGAGGTCAGTGGCTTTCCCAAAGCTGCAGAGCTACTCGATGCCAGAGCAGAAGCTAGAGCTGGAGTTTTCAAATTCTAAACTGGCCAGGAAATACTAATCAATCCAATCCTACAGCCAAGTCTCTACTTAGATATTTTCATGCAAAGAGACAGGACAGCAAAGCACAAAAGAGGCAATATTCATTAGTAGAGCAAATCAACTAGACAAGAAACGCTAAATTATGATGCATTTGTTATTTCTAGTAATCAAGAGATAAGAATATATTATTTAGTTTTCCTCTTCAATCTCTCTCACACACGTCTATAAAGTTAACATATATACATATATGGATAGATACATGCATACATATGTAGAGATAGAATCCTCTAGTTATAGAACTTCCAAAGACTCTGACAGTACCCACACAAGTGAGAAATGAACACAGTGCACCTATGGGAGGTCTAGGAAGGGGGCAAAAGACAGATTCAGTTGGTCAGAAAAAATAATTTCCTGGCCAATGTTCTCAGATACCATCTAGGAAACTCTCGAGAATAATTAAAACAAACAAAATAAAAACAACAGATATGCAAGTGTCTATATTGGGTTGGATTATATTACATGTAAAAATACACAATAATAATGATAGTATTGAGTATTTACCATGCACTAAACATCATCCTAAGCATTTTTCATCCATTAAGTCACTGAGAGCTCATAACATTCCTTCAAGGTAATATTTTAATTCTCCCATTTTTATTAAGGATGTTGGGGAGGAAGTTGAGAGAGTTTAAGTAATTTACTGAAGTTTGAACAGCTAAGAGATGGATTTTAACAAAACAAGGTCTGTTTCACACAAAAATCCTAACTTTTATCTATATCCAAACCTGCTTCAGTGAAAAGTGATTGATAGAAAATACTTCTGTGTTTCAGACCCTGAGTTTCTCCAAAAGCAACAATCTACAGTACAACCCTGCAGTCAGAATGATGTTATGACAACTAGTAACCAAAATTTTGACTTACAGATATCTTTGCCAACTAAAAATTTTCATTTTATATTCTTCAAATTAACATTAACACAAATATATATTTTTGTCTCAAAGATTGAATTTGGAACACAGCTCAGAACTATTTAAAAATCACAAGGAGAGCTATGCATTTCATAAGCAAATATAAATGTAAGTCATTAATAACTTATCACAAGTCGATTCACTTCAAAATTTCCATATTGATAACTATTATGAACTTTTTTCTCAAATAATTATTTTCATTAGCATATGTTTGTAATATGTAATAATTATATTCAATTGAGAGAATAGGTACAAATATACTTCATATCTTAGTCATTTTTATTTTACCTCTTCCTCCCATCTCATCCCATTCCCAAATACCCTAATGCTATGAGCATTTATTGAACATTTCCAGTGAAGGCTGAGAGGTGAGTTATTTGCTTCTTTCAGAAGATCTTTACTTTTTGTCAACAACGCTAATTTACATAGGTCCTATTCCATCTCTGTCCTGTAGGACAGCAGTGCAGTGACCTCTAAAACTCCACTATAATGTATCTGGGTATTGTGGCACGCTAAGTCAAATCAGATCCTGAAAATCATGACTTGAAAGGAGTATTCACAAACTCCAGAGAGTTGGAAGAAACCTGTTCAGGGTTCAGGGAGGAGCAGGTTGCCACAGTGCTTATTAACTGCCTACGACGTGCTGGGGGAAGGCAGACCCCAGTGTGACAGCTAACCAGAAGTCTGTTCTTCCTTCCAGGGCCCACTCCTAGATAACTGAGGGCCTGGTAACTCTTAACAACATATTTATGCTGACTTAAATGACCATTCCAGGAAAAACAGAGCTACCTCTGTTTTGACTCCAAAGCAGCAATCTTGAGGTACTTAAAGAAGTAGACAATTTGTCCAAATAAATTCTGTACCTCTGGAAAGAAAAGAGGCAGGGAATGGGAAGAGGGAGGGAAGGTCATGAGTAAGTGGAGTTAGTTTTGTTCCTGGGATCCCAAGGACAGCCACTGTATCCTATAGATGGTACTAGTAGAGTCCCTAGGCTCGGAGTAAATGTTTACATGTGCACTAAAAGAAGGAAAGAACAGAACTTGAATTCTTTGGGGGAAAAAATACAGAAACTTTAAAAAAGGAGTACAGATGTAAGATGCAGAAGAAAAGTTTTGTTTATTGAATCAAGAATTAGCTGAGAAGTCTCATAAAGAGGGAAAAAAGAATAAAAGAATTAATGCTCTGTGCCAAATACTGCTCTACTGATTGAATATAACTCAAAAGGAGGAAGGACGTTGCCTCCCTCACTTACTGTATACACCCAGAACCTAATTCAGGGCTTTGGGGTGCACTGTGAATTCAGGATACTAAATTACAATGAATGGATAAGTAAAGCAGAAGCACACACCTAAGGAAAAAAGTTACCATTTTAGTTTATTTTTACCATACTGAAGATGGAATTCGGGGCTCTCGCACTTAGTTACATCCCCAGTACATTTTTATTTTTTGATGTTGAGGCAGGGTCTTCCTAAGTCAGGCTCAGCTCAAGCCTGAGATCCTCCTCAGGCTGGGCTCGAACTTGAGATCCTCCTCCTGCATCTGCCCCACAAAGTGCTGGGATTACAGGCCCAGGCCACTGGGCACAACTAAAATTATTATTTTAAATGGGGTGGGAAGTCTAAGCTCATTATCCAAACTTTGTAGAACACCAAATATAGATCAGGCCTTAAAGATGGCACAAAAGATGAAAAAATAATAATAATAGATGAGAGGTGGGTGTGGTGGCACATGCCTACAATCTCATCATTCAGGAGGCTGAGGCAGGAAGATTATCATGAGGTTGAGGCCAACCTTGGCTACATAGTGAGTTCAAGGCCAGCCTGGACTATAGAGCAAGATTCTGTCTCAGAAATAAGTAAGTAAATAAATAGTGAGATAGTCTCTTGGTTTAGTGGGATAACATCCTACAGTAAAACCTTAATCAGCTAACATTCACCAAGCCTTTGCTGAAGGCCAGGCACCTGGATGGATACTCCCAGATCAAAAGACAAGGAATTCTGTCTCCCTGCCCTTCAGGAGCTCAGAGTGGCATAGGTGGGAGGTGTCTATAAAAAATTGCATCTACAGGGCTATAGTCGGGTACGGGATGCCAGGATTTGAGGAGTTTGCCTGGAGGAAGCCAGCATAGATACTTTTTACTGCCAGGCTTTAAGCAAAGAACAGCAACTACTCATAATCATTCAGTTATACGACCCTGAGCTCAGTGACCACTTACAGATTGTGTGGGCAGTAATACAATGCAGACAGAAGTCAGACTCTAGGTCTACAACAGGGTCCTCAGTATCTGGGGTTCTGTCATCCACAAAAAGCATGAAATGTCCGTGACACGGCAACAACTATTGCTGCCCCTGCTGAGCTCATAGCCGCAAATGTCTATCCACGACTCATCAGGAAGTACAAGGAAGTTCGGGGGATTGCACACACACCTGAGACAAATTCTGACCAAAACTTGCCCCAAAGCAAGCGTGACTAGCTGCAGACACTCCCATGCTGGGTTTCTGTCTTTGAGCCCCGCCCAGCTCCGATCCAGCACTATTCATCTGCTAGCAGAGGAACCAACTAGTTCAAAGGACCTGGATGACTGCGAGCTGGTTGTGAGCAGCTGCAACCCAACCGAGCACTTGGGAATTAGAGCAATTTAAAGCCCTAGACAGCTGTTTTGTGGTGGCTGTGCCAACACGTGCTACAAAAAAAAAAAAAAAGCACAACCCCAAAATGCCCCATTGGCACAGGAAGTAAAGCTCATAAGACAAGCACCTGGGAGGCAGGGGCAGTAAGGCAGAAAATGTCTGGGAACCCATCCACGGAGCAAGTTCTGCCCTAGTCCCAGGGGAAGGTCTTGCCAGCTCTTTTCATATACAGTGTATGACTCTTCGGTGATGAAGCGAAAGGAAATTGACTCAGGATCCCAATGTGACCTTTCAGTCTAGGCTTCTAGGTAACACCCACCTTTCCTCTTTACCTTCGATTTCTTTTCTCATAATAGCTGATTTAGTATTGAACATGTTACCTAATGTATCAGCTCTGAGTTGTGCAATTTGCAAGGATGGCAGCATCAAGTAGAAAAACTGGTCTAACTAATCTCAGTGAGACCAACGTTACACAACAAGGTGAACAGAAAACCGGAAACAAATGCATGAATATTCCCACGGATTATGTAACTAACAAGCTTGTCCCCCGAAATTTCCACCTTAGATGTAAATAAACATAAATTTGCAATGGTTATATATCTTTCCTTTATATCTATGCTGAGTTCTGACATACTATACAGTTATGCCTAGAATCATTTCAGCTTGCTTTCCTTTTCAAATTTCCTTTATATAAGAAGGATAATTAAGACTTGAAAACTGTACCATTTCACTGGTACCTTTCTTTTCTTTTCTTTTTTGAGACAGCGTCTTACTCTGTAGTCCAGGCTGGTCCTGTACTCACTATGGAAATCAGGCTTACCTCAAACTCATGGCAATCCTCCTCTCAGCCTCCCTTTTACTGGTATCACAGACATATGCTACCACACCCAGCTTATGTGGTGCTGGGGAATTGAGCTTGCTAGGCAAGTGCTTTAACCACTGAGCTATTCGTACAGCCCCTCGTTTCACTCTTAATAGGACTTAATTTCATAATGTTTAGTGAAATTTAATTACAACTGCACATGCTTCAATAAGACAACTGCCATCAAGCAAGAATCACAAATCCCACATCTACTATCTTCCATTTGGGGAGGGCTTAAGTAGCTAAGCTGGCTGTCACGTAAACCTTTTGTGCCTCAGTTTTCACCTTTAAAAATGGTGCACAAATGTCCCACCAAAACGTGTGAAGATTAGCTTCCAGCACAGCAGCAAACGTGACTTTCAGCAAAAGCCCCGAAGAGCTAAACAGACTTGACTTAAAGTCCCAGTCCTGTCACTCATCATGAAACCTCAGTTTATTACTTTACAATGCTCAGCTTTGCTCCATGTCATAAATCAGGTTTTCACACCTGCACTGAGTATGAAATGAGATTTTATCTGTGAAGTGTCATGACAGGTGACAGCCCCCGGCATTATTTGTCTTACTGATACTTGGCACTCGGACACCTGCAAGGGTGAATGGCCCTGGACTTCTGAGCACGGAAGCATCAGACTGACTGCTACCGAGAAGTCCATTTAAAGGAGACTCATGTCCTGACAGACTCTCTTGATGTAAAAACCTGGGGATGTTTGAACAGGGCACAAGCTATGCTGCTATACACGCTGTCGGAGGGAGCAGGAGAGGACGCAGCTAAAGCAAAAGTACCAACAAGCCATTTCATGGCTTTTATGACCCCTCCTTGATTCAGAGAAGGTATAACCAGGATCGGCAAGAGCCAGCTGTCAGTGCTGTCTGTGGTGGGGCTCTGTCCTGTGACGGACTGCCGCAGAAATTCCAGAGCTACGGACAGCAGGCCCTTTCTGCACTTGAAAGGCCAACTTTTAAGTCCGAACTGTTCTTCAGAAGCCTTTGCCTGAAGCTGGACACTAGTGCCTCCAAGGCCACATCTGATAGAAGAGGACAGTGGAATAGCGGTGCTAAGAGGTCGTGCTGTGTGGGAAGACGAGCCACAGCTCACACCACCTACGCCCGCTGGCTATCTGCAGCGCAACAGTCTGGCCTCAAGATTGCATCACCTCCACCTATTCTCATGTTCTGGAAAATATAAAAATGCTTGCTGCTGCGGGTCAGCAATGAGTGACTCACTGACACACAGCTAAGGGATGGGACTTGGACTGCACAACGCTGGGCCTGCATGCATGGAGTTTAAAGGCGCAAGATTAGAGAGGGGGAAGGGACCAGATCAACCAGGCTCAGATGGGCGCCCAGATCTTGATGCACTTGGGCAACACGTGCGGTCCAGCAACCCCAGCATCAGAGCCCAGAAAAGGGGGAAGCATTTTAAGGCAGGAAATAGCGGAGCAAGCTAATGCGAGTGCGAACAATCCAGGTACAGGCAAGGCAGCGCTGGTGCCTCCAGGCCTCAGTTTCCCATTCTGCAAAATGAGAATTCTGGGTAGACTGTGCCTATCCTGCTGTTACTCTAAAACTGTTCAGTGAATCAGTATTGCCTCTCGAGGCTCGCGGGTCTGAAAAAAGAGGGAAAGGGACAGGGAAGAGAAAGAAGTCGCGGGACGCCTAGGACAGGTGTGGCGGCTTTTCAGCTTTACTCCTCCTCGTCCACACCTGAGTTATCACGGATGGGTCAAGGTCCTTGGCCACCGGCGCCCAGGCATCTCGCTCCGCACACCACGGCAGTGTCTAATCACCGGGTTGATGCTGGCAGCACCGTAACGTGAGCCAGGGCTGGAAAGGGGAAGGATCCGGCGGGAGACCACGGGGCAGGTGAGAGGATCGGGATTCGGGAGCGCGCCGTGGGTGAGATGGCCCCGCGGTGGGAGTCGCAGGGCGCCCGCGATCCCGTGCTCGTGCCTTGAGCAGGTCAAATTCAAATTTCATTACCAAACGTGGAGCAGAGGGGTTCGGAGGGTAGACCAAAAAAAAAAGAGGAAAGTGGCAGACCTTTCCCCCCAACTCTGTTGTGGAGGCGGGCCGAGGGCGGCGCCTGCTCCCTGATTCGCCGGCGACAAGGGCGAGGAGGCTGGGATTGGCGCGTGGGGCCGGGGCCGGGACGCGGGCGCGGGGGAGGGGCGCGGCCCTGCCCGCCCGCCCGCCCGCCCGCGGGAGCCGCTCGCGCCGGGAGCGGGTTAATTTCAAATCGGGGTCTTGACTGCTCCAGGACGGTCACGCTACCTCTGCCTGCCCGGCGGCCCGGCAGCTCTGACCCCTGGGTTTCCCTTCGGCACCCACCTCGGCGCGGAGGGAAGACTGACTGACTGCCAGACGCGCGGGCTCCCAGGCCTGGGCGGGGAAGGGGCGCCGAGGAGTTCCCGCTCAGCCCCCGGTGGCTCCGACCGACAGGCGGACTGACAGGTCAGCGGGGAGCGGAGAGACGCGGCGCCCGGCCTGCCGGCAACGGGAACGGGCTTTGGCGGGCGGCGGGCTCGGCGGCCGTTTCCCGCCTCCCGCTCCGCCGGGGGCCGCGGAGGGAGGAGCCGAGCTCCCGCGCAGAGGGGCGGGGGAGGGGCGGGACGCCTCGGTTCCGGGCGCGGGTTTGCCCGCGCTCCAGCCCCGCGCACCCGAGGGGCGGTGCCGGCCAAGGTCTGCCTTTCCGCGCCAAATTTTTAAATCGAAGGCGGAAGCCCCGGCCACGCCCCTAGTGCCGTCAACCAATCGCCATCCTGAGGCAGACGCGTTGATTGGACGGGAGCTGTTGCCTTGGAAACCACGAAGATGCTGTCCGGGAACTGTCGGGCGGGCGGCGGGCTGGCGGCCCGGGGGGAGGTGCAGTTGACCAGCCGCAGGGGAAGAGTTCCGGGCGCCAAGCGGGTGGCGGTAGGGGACCCGTGCCTGGGTGCCTTCCTGAGCGGACGCAGCCAACCTTCTAAGGTGGAGTTGGTGTTGACCATCCACGTGTTGTGAAGCTGCCACCTGAGTGTGATGAGAGTACTTAGCGCTCTGCGTCTTTAACGAAAAAGGAAAGAACAGAATCCTCAAGCGCTGTTTAAATGGCTAGCAGTACGCTTAGGGCTCTGGCTCTGAATTAAGTTTCGTAGAGAACAACTTACCATACCTTTACTGCTGTGCCTGTGCACGTGTGTGCAAGGGGTGAAATTCAGGCATCTCCATGCAGGCTCGTATCCAGACCCTTTGGGTCGTGCGTGCTCAGCCGGGACTGGGCGCGTGCGCTCACTCCGGAGTCCTGATCTGCAGACAGGTGGGTGCTCGCTACAGAGTGTTTGGTGGAGTCTGGAAAATGGCCCACCTTCTGTAAAGATAGAAGACATCTGTCACTGGAAATTCTCTGTGTTGCTGGAAGTCTGATAGCAGGTGGGTCTTATAAAGAAATTTGCTGGTGTTTGTTGGAGTTCCCTGCCCAATGGGGCAACCTCGTGTGGATCAAAAAATATAATTATGTGTCACATATTGCTAGTCTGTTTCTGTGGCTTCTTGAGTCTGAAGGAATTTTCAACGAGTATCTGCTGGTTCTTATTTTTTTTCTAACTTTTCCGTTTCATTTTTTCTTTAAGGATATTAAACATTTTAGTGGAATTGATTGGACCACTTGAACCATTGAGATTTGAGGGAAAACTGCAGATTTTTCATTTTTTAAGAAACACTAAATGTATGAGAAATTGAAGGAATGGAGAACGAAAAGGTACGTTTTAACTTCAATATCCACTGCATTTATAAGTGTAATTTAACTCTTTGATTTAACCCTTTGATTTTTCATTCTTCAGTGTCTTATTAATGCCCTCCCCTTTTGGAAGGGAAATTTAATTTTTGAAGAGTCATACAATTGCCCAGGGTTTAAGTAATCTTTTTATTTTAATGGCTTGGTGGAATTCTCAAAAAGATAAGCAGAGGGAAAAAAAGATATTTTGAGAATAATAAAATGTATTGGTTCCATTAAAATAGTTCTGAGAATTATTGAATAATTGCAATTCAGAAAAATCAGTTTGTGACATGATTCAATATTAGAATTTCTCTTCAAGATAAGTTTTAAGCAAACTGTCAGCTTCTTTTAACAGGGCTCAAATTGCCATCTTATGAGTAAATGTTTTGTAAAATTACAAAAGAATTGTCAGTATGGCTGTCTTGGCTTTGTTAGGTTACAAAGACAAGCGAACTGGTATGAAAATATCGTTAAAAGCTTTAAATGTTAGTTAAATAAGAAAAATACAGGTACTCCAGACCGTACAAGGCAAAGAATAGCACAAGAGCAGTCTTTAGAAAAACCCCATCCCTGAGTCAACATCTTCTGGGTATATGTGCTGGCAAGGAGCCCTGGTATGATCCAGCACGCTGGCTTCCATATAGGAGGAGCACCATACATGGAGTTAGAAAGTCAAGGTTCCAGTCCTGCGTAACCTCCCTCAGCCTGTCATCCTCTGCTCCTGAATAGTAAAGTATGATTCAGTGAAAATGCACACGGAGAAGCACTTGATAAATCCTTAGGTTTTCACAGATGTATAGAATAGTTCCATTAATCTTTGTTCCTGAAAGTACTGAGGGACTGGCGGATCGCTGTCCACTTAATGCCATTCTAAGTAGTTTCTATAAAATAGATACAAATAGAGGAAATGCGTAGTTGCTGATGTCCAGAAGTGGGAAGGACATAGTTTTCATTAGTATTAGTTATAAAATGCTGTTCATTTACCCTGTTGGCTCAGTGGCAACCTGCTTGTCTCAGAAACTAGGTTTGTGACCTTGGGTATCTCATTTTATTTCTCTTACCCTGTTTTACTTTTCATTTGTAAAGTGACATGGTGGATTTTCAAAGAGCATATCTTTCTATCTAAAGCCTTCTTTTAGGCATTTAACTCATAAGTCTGACGATCTGCTAGCCTTTACCTTCATCTTCTGGGCTTTCTCACTTGTGTGTGGTGTTTTATTGAGCACCCACTGCATGCAGCCATTATGCTAAGTGGAGAATAGTTTCTTTGCTGAAGGCCTTTACTTAAGACTATATCATAAGTAAAAGGTGCTTCTAGGATTCGAGAATCATTGAAAATTGTCAATCCTATCAGAAGACAAGTGAAAGGTGTATGGGAACTTCCTAAACTCTCTTTTTAGTTCGTCTTTAAATTTAAATTTATTTCAAAATAAAGTTAAACTTAAGGTCTTTTAATTTTCTTTGTTGGTGAAATGTAAAATGACAAAATTCAGATCCATGCTTTTTGCAAAATTACAAGTGGGAAATTTAACTGTTGAAGTAGATAGTGTCAAGTGATCATTGGAATACACTCATTAACCTAAATCAATTTCTTGGTCTCAGGCAATTTTTCTTAGCAATATTATGGTTGTTACACAATTTTGAGATGTGCAGGCTATCTGATAAGCTCTGTTTTATAATATATTTAACTACTCCTTTGAACCAGGAAAATCTTTTTGTTGAGCCACACAAAAGAGGACTGATGAAAACACCCCTGAAGGAGTCCACAAAGGGGAATGTTGTCCTAACTGAGATACCCCCTGACCTTGGCCCTTTGACCACACCCACCAAGCCCAAGGAGGTCTCTCAGGGAGAGCCATGGACACCAACGGCCAATCTGAAAATGCTTATCAGTGCTGTGAGCCCTGAGATCCGCAGCAGAGATCAGAAAAGGGGGTTGTTTGACAAAAGAAGTGGATTACCTGAGGCCAAAGACTGTTTACATGTAGGTATTCAGAGGACTGGGTGAAGACTGGGGAACCTATGGAGGGTTTGAAGATGGGCAGAAGTGTCCATAATCAGATGGACCCCATTAAATACTGTGTTGCAAATTCTGACCCCTGGGTGATTTTTATTTCAGACTTATATTTCAGATTTGTCAAAGCAGTTTGTAATGGCTCCTTCACCTATTTTCTACCCCAAACTTTGCAGCTGTCCATGCTAAGCATGTGTGTAAGTGATATTAGTCACTAAGCACAGATGCCCTAAATACATTAGTCAAAATTTATTTCAGAATAAGATGTTGTACACCTTTTCTTTTGTAGGAACACTTATCTGGAGACGAATATGAGAAATCTCAACCAAGTCGAAAAGAGAAAAGTTTAGGTTTGTTGTGTCATAAGTTCTTAGCACGATATCCCAAATATCCCAACCCTGCTGTGAATAATGACATCTGTCTTGATGAAGTAGCAGAAGAACTTAGTAAGTATGCAGAGATCTTCAAACAATAATGAAAATGACTTCATGACCTTAATTTCTTAAGAGCCCATGTGTGTAACAGATGCAAATAAGACCATTTTCAAATTGTAAGTCTCTAAAGTCCTCTTATTTAAGAAAAAAAAAATCACAAGGGAGTTTGCTTTAGAGAGTAGAATATCTCTGAAGCTTTACTGGGAGAAAACATTGTTTTATTGCTCATTTCTCTTGTTTGGTAAACAGCTACAACTCTGAACCTTCACCTTGGCCTCGTTGAGCAGCTGGTATCTTTATAGCTAAATTGAGACTACCTTCTGTGAGCAGGACCAGGACTTGTATGCTCCTTGACTCTTAGCCACCATTAGGCTAGGGATGATGGGGTTTTGAAGTGTTTTGTAGTTAGCAAAAGTTGTGCTCTACCCCCTTTTGCTACTTTCTTCATACACGTGAATCTGTGAGTCTGTGGCAAATTTGGCCATCTTTGGAGTCTTGTAAATATTTTAAATCTAAAATTTAAAGAGGGATACCATGCAAGATAAAACAGCTCAGCGATAGCTATTACTCCATGGAAAAAAGTTTGCCCTTCTAATACATGTTTATAAATACCAATTTTATTTCACATTTTAAGAATATGCCAGTTAATTTCGTCCACTCTGTACATATTCTTCGTCTTACTAGGGAGGATGGACTCCTTAATCCAGCTGGTCGATACTGATCACTTCCTATGGACAGGCAATACTGAAGGAGCTTGGGAAATGGCTGTGAACAAAGAAGGCAAAATCCCTTCTCTGTGGAACCTGCATTCTATAAATAATAATAGTGAATGCTAGAAGGTATTGCATTAAAAAAGGAAAATCTAGAACAGGTAGAAGACTAAAGTGTGCTGGAGAGATGCTTTACAATTTTCAGCCAAGTATTCAGATCAGCTATCAATGAGAAGGTGGCAGCATCTGAACCACAACTTGAAAAAGACAGGGAGTTGTTAGAACATCAGGGAGAAGGGCTTCTGTAGAGAAAGAATAGCCCAGGGCGGAGGCTGCCAGGCCAGGGCTAATAGGACTGGTCTCCAGAACAGCAGACCACTAGGGGGCACCCTCTTTGAAGTGTTTCAGTAAGCAGTTTGGAAAGGCCTCATATCATCAAATATTTTAATTTAAATCAAAAGGGTGAGGAAGGGATTGAGGGGGGTTGAAGATCAAAAATGTTACATACAGGCCCCATTTCCCCAATTTGTACATTATCAACTCACAAATGAAGAATCTGTAGCACATATGTATTCAAATAAAAAAATTTAGGGCTGGAGGACTGGCTCAGCAGTTAAAGCGCTTGTTTAGCAAGCGCTAAGTCAAGGGCTAAGTACCCGAGTTAGATTCCCCAGCACCACATAAGCTGGGCATGGTGATGCACGCCTGTAATCCCAGCACTCGGGAGGCTGAGGCAGGAGGATTGTCGTGAGTCCAAGGCCAGCCTGGGCTCCATAGTGAGTTCAGGACCAGCCTGGACTACAGGGCGAGACCCTGTCTCAAAAAAAAAAAAAAAATGTAATGGCAAAAATATAAAGTGAATCAATGTTAACAGTAAATTGCTAACACTGCATGTTACAGAGAGTAATTTAACTAGATTGATGGGAGTCACAGAATTATCAATAATCATATCATTAATGATTGTTAGAGTAGGCACAACCAGACCCAAAGGGGAATGAATGTACTTCTGTATTTTTATGTGATTTTTTATAAGCCACTTCATGGTTATATTGCACTTTCTGAAATCTCAGCAATTTGTATATGTCATGTGATTATTACAGGAAAAGCGCGCACATGTGTGTGTGTATGTGTGTGTGTAATATAAGAAAATGACTTAGCAAGTATTATGAGATCTGGAGTATTAAAGACTTGGTTTTGCCTCTTCAGAGCTTTTCCCTAGGGTGGGCTACTTAGCTGTCTTATCCTCTGTGTCTTCATCATTAAAGTATGATAATACTTCCCTCACATATTAGGGCAGAAGTGTCCTGGGTATGATACATAGGCCCTCAATAGGTGGTGCCTTTCTTATTCATATAAACTTATTTGTACCCTTCAAGACCAGGACCATGTCTTTCTCATCACACTACTTGCTGTTAGGTACATGTGCTCACAGTAAATAAAATTATATTATCTAGAACCTACTGACTAAAAAAGCCATAGAAGAAAACATTATTTAATTCTAAACACATTATAAAAGGCTGATCCTGGTAACCACTGAACTTTCTTGTAGATGTTGAACGTCGGCGAATTTATGATATCGTGAATGTCTTAGAGAGTTTACACATGGTGAGCCGCCTCGCCAAAAACAGGTACACTTGGCATGGGCGACATAATCTCAACAAGACCCTTGGGACTCTGAAGAGTGTCGGGGAGGAGAATAAGTATGCCGAACAGATTATGATGATCAAAAAGAAAGAATATGAACAAGAGTTTGACTTCATTAAGAGTTACAATCTAGAGGATCACATCATCAAATCAAATCCAAGCCAAAATGGACACACAGATATGTGTTTTGTCGAACTCCCTGGAGTGGAATTTCGGGCAGGTGAGAGACGGTATTGAAAAGTCCGGGTTTTGTGGTGCTTCTCATGGGTCTCAGTGGAAAACACAGCTCTAAAGCTTCTGTGACTTTTAATATTCAAACACTGCAGTTGTCAGCTGAATGATCAGGTGGTGATATTTTTAGCCTTGGTTCCTTTAGAAGTCACTTGTCCCTTCATGAATTTTAATTCTCTAATCCTTATCCTTCTCCAAAGCCTCTGTAAACAGCCGCAAAGACAAATCCTTACGGGTGATGAGCCAGAAATTTGTGATGCTGTTTTTGGTGTCAACGCCTCAGATAGTAAGCCTAGAAATTGCTGCCAAGATTTTAATTGGAGAAGACCATGTAGAAGATCTGGATAAAAGCAAGTTTAAAAGTAAGTGTCATGACTACCATGAAATTTTGGACCTACTTGTGAACAATGAAATCTCAGTTATTAGCTGACTTCCAAATGTGTTGTGCACAAAAACATCTCTGTTTATGTAATTACCTTCACTTCTCCCAGTCAGCTCTAGTACTTGTACTTTAGCTGCCTCAGACGACTCACAGAGAGATACAACTATTCTTATTTGTCTGACACTTCAGCTTCATTTGCTGCTTTAACATTAACCCTGTTTTACCCTAAAAGAATCGCTAATGTCTATGAACACTATATTATAAAGGTAATCTGGGTCCTAGATACCTGTTGTTTGCACTGATGCAATTATATGAGGGTATAAATACCTCCTATGAAATTGGCCCCGAACTGACTTGTAACACAGATGGCTTGCCATTTTGAAAGAATGATTGAGGCTAGATTACCTGCTCTGAGTTGAGAGCACAGGTTAGGATTCTAACACAGAGCTCTGCTCCCGACACTGTGCCAGACTGCAGGAACCTCCACAAGGAGTAGAAAGAAGATGGTGGGAAGACGTATTTAACAAATGAGAGGGAGTTGGCTGCACAGCCATCTCTGCTGGGGGCATCCTGGGTGTGAGCCACTCCTGGAACCCAGCTGTCTGGGAACAAAGGGTGACTCCAAGTGACCATAGATGCTGTAGAGATTCTCTGGGAACTCTCACCCCAAGACTCCTGATCCTGTGTTAGTCTCATGAAAACATATTAAGATGTCCTCAGGTTGACAGTGTATCTGTACAGACAGAATTAAGTAGAGATCCAAGGTAATGCTGGCAAAGGTCTTGGGAGTCCTGCAGTTTGAGAAAAGATATGCCACTACTAGTGATGGGGGCCTGCTTTTCTTCACTCAGTTTTACTACTTAGTTGTAGCTCGGAAGCTATTTCAGGAGTTGCAGATGTGTAATTCACTGAATCTCCAGGGAATTTAAAACCTTCCGGCATGACTATGAAGACTCAATTTATAATTTTTGTACTATTAAAATGGAGGTAAACAGATCATTTTGCAACAAAACTTTAAGATGTGGGAGATTTATAGAATTAACAAATGTGCGCTTTATATAAGCATATTTTTATTTACCAAATTTATAAATTTTGGGGGGTATAGAATTTTCCATGCGTATAATACTAAATAAATCTTGTTAGAAAGTACCATAAGCAGAAAAGCAGTACATTTATTTCTGTCTGTTAGTAAAATGCTCCTTGCTCACTAGGAGATACCTAGGAGTGGCAACTTTTTCTAAATAGATTGACCTCATCAAATCATTTTTTGTTTTTTTCAACTTGTGCTGTTGTCATTTCAAAATTCAGAACCAGCAATAACTGTCTTTTAAATATTTAAAACTACTTTTTTGTTTTAATTAAGGCCCTATCCCTAGAACACTTAAAAGAAGTCAGATGTTTCTGTCTGACATTGATGGTTAGGATAGCTCTTGTAATATACATGAATTTCTTATGAAGCAAAAATCTTTTGATGTTTCATTATTCTATTAAGTAGTATATATATATATATATATATTTTTTTTTTCCCCCAGCAAAAATTAGGCGATTGTATGATATAGCTAATGTTCTGAGTAGCCTGGATCTTATCAAGAAAGTCCATGTTACAGAGGAAAGAGGCCGGAAACCAGCTTTTAAGTGGACAGGCCCAGAAGTCAGTCCCAATTCCAGTGGTATGTATTTGTTTTTCCTCCTTCTTTGCCTTGTGTTTGAATTAATACACATTTGCAGAGATTCTCTATTCCTTGCTACACCCCCACATAGAAAAGACCCATAGATGGCTGAAAAATTAAAGACAAGAATAAAGGGTTGGCTACTGGTTCCATCAGCAACCTGCTGTCCATAACTACCTTCCCACCCTGTGTCCAGGAAGTAGAATCAGTATGCAATTTGAAAAGTTGAAAGCACTACAGAGTTCCTGCTGTGGTTATTACACTGCTCAGTGACCACAGCTCAACCTGTACACTGTGAGAACATGGAATGAGTTCATTCTGACTTTGAAATAGGTATTTCTAGTCCGCATCTCAGTTCTTTAATGCCAAATATTTTGCCTCCCGCCAAAGATTCTCTACCCAGAGTCACTGTGAAGTGGCAAGCACTTGGCCAAGGAAGCAGAGAGAGATTAGGTTCTGGTCCCAGTTCTGCCACTAATTGGCTGTGTAGCCTCAGGCAAGTTACATCTCCAAGACTCAGCTTCCTCACTTGTGAAACTAGAAGAACAATGGTGCCTTGGAGGGTTCCTGCAGTTTCAGACATAATCTCAGAGATTTGGAGGGAAGGCTCTGGGGTCACACTCATTAGGTGCACAGTCCTTGGGTCAGTGGCAAATGTCTTAGTGTGTTCACGTTTTCATCAGACATGGGGTGCATTTCCTGAGAAACACCTGCCTTTGTGGAGCTGGTCTGAGAGGATCACATATTTCATCAGCTCTAACACTTTACTGATTATATGAAAAACAATTTTTATACATTAGTAAGAAAGAAAAATCAATAATAATTACACTCCAGCACTTCAGCAGTATAATTTATAGCCACCCCTCCACATCCATAGGTTCCACATCCAAGAATTCAACCAACTGTATTGAAAACACACACACAAAAAAGATTTCATTGATACTGAACACATACAGACCTTTTTTGTTCATTCCCTAAGCAATATAGTATAACAACTATTTACATTGTATGTATATTATGTTATATAAATAATCTAGATATGATTTAAAGTGTACAGAAGGAACCCCAACTAGCTCATTCGGTAGAGCATGAGACTCTTAGAATGTACAGGAGGGTATGTATAGGCTAACATGCAAATACAGTGACATTCTGTATAAGAGGCTTGAGCATTGGTAGTTTGGGTATCCAAAGGGAATTCTGGAACCAACAGCTTCCAGTACCAGAAGCCAGCTAACTGTACAGTAGTGTGGTTTCAGAGATACAGTATGAAACATTATGTCCTGGAATTCATTAGATATGGTAAACAAGTCCACATATATAAAGCCCCTAGGACAGTGGCACAGTCTTGTGCTTTATAACTATTACGACTTTTATCCCTAAAATTGTTTTAGACTCTATTTTGTTTTCATGTTTCAGAAGGCAACCAGGCCACGCTAACTTTATACACTGACCTTTTCTGTCTCAGGCTCCAGCCCAGCCGTTTCTTCTGCCACCTCTGATTTGGATGTGAAGCGATCTGCAAAAGAGAACTGTGCTAAAAACCTCTTTTCTACTCGTGGGAAACCTAACTTTACACGACACCCATCTCTTATCAAGTTGGTCAAGAGTATAGAGAGTGACCGGAGAAAGATAAATTCTGCTCCCAGTAGCCCTGTCAAGAGCAATAAAGGTATGCTTTCCAATAACATCAAGATCTCTGCTAGGAAGAATTCCTTTTCAACTGATTTCTTTAAAGCTTACTTGATCTTTGAAATGCTAGTTAAGAAAATTTTTTAATAGCCACAGACCCAAGCCTGCCAACTCATAAGGCTAACAAATAGGAATTAAAACCAATATGTGAGCTGTTCTGTGAAATTGCTATGCGGTTTGGGGGCAGGTGTATGTGTTTTCTGTTCTTTTGATTTTGGTGAGGTTCCTTAGGTTTGACCCCCTACCTTCTTTCTATTTTACCAGCCGAGAGTTCTCAGAATTCTCCACCCTTCCCAAATAAAATGGCTCAGCTTGCAGCTATTTGCAAAATGCAGTTAGAAGAACAATCCAGGTATGTTGGGAATGCCCTCGAGTAACGAGACAAACTACTTTCACAGTGCTTTATGAAGATCGCTTCTTTATGTGAGCATAGGTACTAACTCGCCTTGGAAACTGGAGAGATGATCTTTTCCATCTCTCCTACTCAGTCATTAGTCTCTTAAAAGTGTGGCTTCAACCTGAGGCTTAAAGTGAAAGAACATTGAAGAGGAAATGTATTTCCATTGTGTCATGTTTTAAATCTTTTCTTTTAGTGGACCCGGAAAGAAAATGAAAGTACAGCTAGCAAGATCTGGGCACTACAAACCTGTAGCTCCTGTGGATGCCTCAGCAAATGCTGAGCTGGAGCTGACGGCACCATCACTCATCCAGCCTCTGGGGGTGGTCCCCCTGATTCCCAGCCCATTGTCACCAGCAGTGCCAGTGATCCTACCTCAGACCCCTTCAGGCCCCTCCTACGCCATCTACTTACAGCCAACCCAAGCCCAAACCTTGACACCACCCCAAGGCCTGAGCCAGTCAATCGGCCCCACCCACTGCTCTAAAGCTACTGAATCGAAAGACTCCCCAGATGCCACTGCTAAGAAGACCAATGATGCTGCAAAGTTCAGTGCCTCTGCCAGACCTGGAAGCTTTCTACCAGCACCAGAGAGACAAGGTACAAAGAACCAATACAGGGAGGCAGCTGGGGACAGAGGACCAAAGAGGCCGAGCGTGCTCGAGGACAATGTTTCTAAAAAGAAACTTAAAGAGGACCTAAAAGGACATGAAAATGTCTCCACAGTAAGTACAGCCTTGAATTGTACTTTAAGTTTTTAGAAATTCCCAGTTGGATCAGAGGAAAATTTAGGGACTTGTGAAATTTACTACAGCAAAGAGTTTTTCAGAAAACAAGAAACTGTACCTTAGCATCACTGACTCCAAAGGAGGCCCAGGCAGCTAATCCCTTAACTGGGATGACAGCAGAGACATTTTTAACCTTTGCAGAAAGGGATTACTTGCTTGCTTTTTAAAGCACCACAGGTGGCTGTCCTTGAGTCCGTTTCTCCATCACAAACTGGAATGCAAACACCTGTCATGAAAGTCGTAAATAATTTCCAAGTAGTCTTAACCCTGAATGGATGGATGCGTAGGGTTCCTGTAGCTCCTGCTTCCTGAGTCATTTTCCAATGTTTGTTTGATGTCATATACCTGGCATCTGTGGCCTAGAAAATAATTTGCTCCCTGTTTTTACTTTCTAGCTCACATTTTCCTATTTTTGTATAAATAGAAAAATCAAACTGACCTTGGCAAATTGTAGGTATATTGGATACATTGGTTTCCCAAGATGTTAACATTCTAGATAATTCTTTTACTAAGTGGAGATTAGTTCAGGAAAGAATTAATATTTATTAGATGCCCACGCACATACCAGATGTCACAGGTATTAGGTACTTTACATACATTGTCTCAATATTCTCTTAGGACAGTTATGTGGGAAAGATGTTATCATCACATAAATACCACTACATATGGAAGCAGAAGTTAATCTCTACTTTTCTCCTGCTGTTAACTCAGGTTATTTCCCTTCTCTGTATCTTATTTTTCTTCTTCTATAACAAATTTATGCCTGCCTACCTCCTGGGGTAGAAACACTGTACTGTGGATCACATCTAACTCAGCACCCACCTTTGGTGGCGGTTGCTTCTGAGTACTTGCCCCATGGCCATATTACAGTTTTTGTGAGATTAAGTGAATTTATTACATGATGACATACATAAAAGGGTTTGTGATCCTGTTAAGACACCGTATCAGCTGAAGGGCATTATCTGTAACTGTGGTTATTAAGGAAGCTTAGAGTTAGTCAAATCTTCCCTGAGGATGGCCTCATGGAAATCATTCAGAACAATATATTATCCAACATAGTACTGTTTTGCATTTAATGTGCATGCTAGGGAGAAAATCATCAGGCAATGGCTTCATTCCATTCTCTGGGAGGTCCATTAATCTCTTTGGGTCAATGGTTATGATTTAATGCTTCTCCTGTTGCTCCCTGAGTTACTCAGGATTAAGGATTACACTGAGGTTTTCCATGTATCTCCTGTCTCTCCTCCTCCTCCGTCTTGTTTTTATTCTTATTCTAATCTCTGTGACTTCATCTTGACCATTCCTTTTTAACACCAACTTAACAAAGAAAATGAGCTGTGCACAAAATGCTCAGCTCCATTGTACACCTTAAATTCTGAGCTTGTACATATCAATAAAATGGGGGAAAAAAACACAAAGAAAATGAGAGATTCTGTGTTAATTAGTCCCATGAGCTTTGACTGAGCATCTACACATCCAGGGATATAAGACCAAATGCAAATAAGTACAAATGTAACAAATACTAAATGATAAAAAAGGGTAGAAAAAATGAAACATGATGACATGATTGGAAAGGGAGTCTCCAGGCTAGAAGAGATGACATTCAGATAGAACTTCATCAAGTTCATTTATTTTGCTAATTAAATAGTTATACTTTTTTTAAAAAAATTGAATTGGCATTATAGGGTAAAAGATTTTTGTAACAAGTGGAATTTGTTGAAAATTGAAACGGTTATTATGCAAGCACTATAGGTTTTACTGAAATCGTGAAGAGTTAAGCCAGCAGTTATAATAACTTGTACTATAACAGACTAGGACTAAAGATAACAGTGCAACTGTGTGTAAGCGCTTAACTCCACCCCTTAAGAATTCTCCATTCCTGCAGCTTTCAGGTACCAGCTAGTAATGATTTTGAGCATTACCAAGCACGTAAGCCATTTTGTGGATTTTGAAGTCAAGGTTGCTTAAGAGCTAGATCACAGTGTTAACTGCTCTGACGGTGCAGACAAGAGTAGGCTGAAGACAGATAAAAGGGGGGCCCTGTGTAATGAGAGCTGCTCTTAGCTTCCACCAGTCCCGGGTATGGTGAGGCAAAACCAGATTTGTCAGGCAGTCCAGCCAACCACACAGATGCTTCGATTTGGTGAAACACAGAGATCTAACAAGCAGGGTGGGAATTAAATGCAACCAGACCTGGGGCCTTTTCTATTTGGAATATTATTACCTTATTGCCCATGGCTTTTGCTAAATAACATTTGACTTTATAATAATATGCATAAGTCAGCCTCTTTTTATTTTTTACTCCATTGTACCGTAGGTTGCATGTTATTAGAGCTATTGATACCATCAGAGCCAGTTGTACTTACTACAAAATGTCTATGTAATTCCTATGTTCTAGATCTGAGGTCAGCAAGCTTTCTGTAAAGGACCAGAAAGTAAACATGTTGGCTTGTGGGCCATATGGTCTTGGTTGTACCTCCTCAGCTCTGCCTCTCTAGCAAAAGAGCAGACATCACATGAATGAATGGACATGGCTGTGTTTTAATAAAACTTTCTTGACAAAAACAAGTCAAGGTTGGGTATGGCCATGAGTTGTCAACATTATTTAAAATGTTTTCTTTCATTGTTAGTCTTTCTTAGTAGCCTGCCAAAACACTTTGTCTGAGAACTAGTCTAGAAATGCTACATGCAGTATGCCCCACTTGGAATCAATAATGCACACTATTATTAAAATCTCTCAAAAATTCTGTAACAAAGACACCATTTGCTTTTGTTTAAATAAACATTTCCCAAACCTTTGTTCATGAATCACACAATGCCTTTTTGTATTCCAGGAATAGGGTCCCTTAGAATACTCTTAGGGAAATACCATTCTATGTAATATAACAATAATTGGGTAATCATCCACAGTGCCATATGTGACATTCATCTGCATTGAACTTGGCCTCAATAGGTAGCATCACATCACACCCAAAAGTCTGGTCATAGGCGTTAGAATATCAATGTGAGGTAGTGTGTCAGATGAGTCCTACCCCTAAGCAAGCTCAGATAGCTGTTATTGGGTGTTGTCCAGAATGAGCACTGTAATGGGCAGGAGGATATTGTTTTCTAGGAGCTGGGTGTATCAGCCCACACTGTTGGGGGCTTTGGGTTGATGAGACAAACAACAACCAGCAAGTGGCCATTTTTCTTTTTTTAGTGTCTGTATATAAAGTAAACCTTTCTTCCTTGTCTTCCAGACCTTGTTCCCATCAGGATACCTAATCCCTCTTACTCAGTGCTCATCCCTGGGGGCAGAAACTATGTTGTCTAGTAAAGAAAACTCAGGTACACTTTCCCCAAACCACGGGATCTACAGTTCCCCAATTGCAGGTGAGTGTCACAAAACACTATTCAAAATTGAGCCTATCTCAAGTTTCTTAAGCCATATAAGCTTCTTGAACAAATGTCTGTGCTTTTAAGAGCTCTTCCCGCCATTTTTTCCCCCAGGTGTTATTCCAGTGACGTCCTCTGAACTTACAGCTGTGAATTTTCCCTCTTTTCATGTAACACCTTTGAAGCTAATGGTCTCACCAACTTCCGTGGCAGCTGTACCAGTCGGGAGCAGCCCAGCTCTTGCCTCGAGCCACCCGGTTCCCATCCAGACCCCAAGCTCAGCCATCATAAACTTCACCCTGCAGCACTTGGGACTTATCTCCCCCAGTGTGCAGGTGTCTGCCAGCCCTGGGTCTGGAACCAGAGCCATTCCTGTGTCCCCAAGAATAGAAGCAGTTAGTGTAGTACCAGAAAATGCAGGAACACTGCAAGGAAGGACCACCAGCTATGACTCACCAATCCCAGGGCAGAGCCAACCAAATGGACAATCAGTTGCTATGACAGGGTCACAACAGGTGAGAATATTTTCACTTAATTAATTATTGTTTGAGTTCTTAGGCCCCAAATGTGTGAATCACAGGAGATATGTTTTAATCTCTTTCGACAGGGAAAGAACGGGAGAGTGAGAGATGAAAGGGCAACCTTCCTTCCGAGCCCAGGAAGAGTACCCAGAGTCTGTGTTGTAGCTTACCATGAGAATTTTTTCTCTTCTTAACAAAAATAAATGATGATGGATATAGAAAATGTGTTATGTTAAACATAGTGGAGTACTCTGCCATAAGGAAGATAGATTTGAATCATTTGTAGGAAAATGAATGCACCTTGAGACACTCAGTGAAATAAGTTGGACACAGAAGGTTAAATATTGCAAGGCTTTTCTTATATGAGAAGTGCAAACTATAAAGAAGTAAAAGAACGTAATAAAAGGGAGATGGTAGGAAACAGGGAGGTAGACCTTGTGGAGAAGGAAATGGAATCTGGGGAAAAGGAGAGAGGGGAGGGCAGGAAAAGGAAGAGAAAGGAAAAATACTTAAGGTGCAATGTGCATATGCACCAGTTCCCCAGTGGAATGTAACTATTATATATTGCAAGTGAATTCTAATAAAAATTTGGAGGGAAGAAACGTAAAACTTGTCAAAACTCTCCTAGGCAATTTCAGGATATGCTTCTTTCCCAACACCCCTTCAGTCTAGTCTTCCAGTTCTTTTAGGGCATGTTCATCTCTGGTTTTAACTTCTTTTTGCCTTTTTTCTCTTTCTAATCAGCCCATTCCTGTGACACCCAAAGGGTCACAATTAGTGGCGGAAAGTTTCTTCCGTACTCCAGGTGGACCAACCAAGCTCACTGGCTCATCCTGTGTGGATTTTGATGGTGCTAATAAAACCTCCTTTGGAACCCTCTTTGTCCCACAACGAAAACTGGAAGTTTCAACGGAGATGTCCACTAATTGATAGTTGTTGGCTTAATTTAATTTTCTAAAGAGTTATTTAATAATAGAGAAGATGCACACAGACTACGAACACAATCTCTGAAGATACTGTAAATGTGTTGGGTGTTTACTCAGTGTCCAAGTGGAGACTTGTTTTCATACATATATATATATGTACATTATATATATATATATATATATATATATATATATATATATATATACGTACACATCTGTATCAGGCCAATTTCAGCCTTCAGCCCTACAAAATACAAGTAAATTTTTTAAGATACTTTAACTTCTGGGGGGAAAGATTCATTATTTCACCTGTGCCTAATCTATTATGCAAAGTAGCTGCATTAAAGTTTACTTCCCTTTGAGTAAATGTTTGACAAGCTTGACACAGCATTCTCAAACTTATGCACAATGAAAATGCTGTGTAATATGTAATGTATTTTTCATAGGAGAGCTATAGCTATATTTTTGTAATGTCTTTAATCTGTTGATGTCTTTTTGTAGAATTTGCAACCTCTTCAATCAAGTCTATGAAAAAAATTATTTATGAAATGTATTTTTAATCATAAGTTGTTCAAATTAAAACATCTTTAAAATGTAGTTAATGTTTCATTTGGCCTCTTAGACATTGTAGGAGAAAGCTAAAATTTAACCTCGGTAGCAGATTCTGGTTAATGCATTCTGGGTTCCCTTACATGTGCACACCTTATGGAAGGTCTCCATTCTTCCCACCTTGTGACCCCTAGTATTACTCAGTATGGTAGACCCACTTGGCATTAGAGAAGCTGTGTCTTGGCCGAGGATACCCTGCTAATTCCCATGTGCTTCCCAGTCCACCCTGGGGACTGCAGATCAAAGGCGGCAGCTGAATATGACTAGTGCCTGCCCCAGACCCATACCCTTCATAGAGGAAGGTTTGCCACCATCCTCTAGCCACAATTTCTGAATGTCAGGTCCAGAAAAGAGAAACTAGCCATAAAGATTCTAATTTCCTCCCCTCTCAGGGAAGCACCATACTACAATACATACTACATACTACAGTACATGAGCTCCAAGAGATGGAAAGAGCTACAGAGTATTCCTCGTGTCTCTTCTTGGGGCCTTGTTATGTAACACTGCATCTTAAAAACTGACAAGAGCCTTTCCTTGGCTGAGTCTTAATAGTTCATGTCCTATGTGCTTACTCTGTATTAGCCACTGTGCTCTGCATTTTACTTGCCCTGTGTACAGGCTAAGATCATGAGGTCACTGAGATTCACGTTAAAGCAAGAAGTTCACAGTCACACTGCTAGCATATGCAAGGACGCAGCCCATGTCTGCTGGACTTCATCCATTACCCATATGCCTCCGCATGCTACCTAGAAGCTCTAACAGCAGGACCAAGCGCATTGTTCTGACTGTAACCTGGCCAGTGGTATGCATGCGCTATGTCTGTACAACCAAGGCTGTACAGCTAAGAGAGGGCAGCTTTTCATGCTAACCTCAGGACCTTTCCTCTGTATCACTAGAAAGCAAATGTCAGCAGTTTCCTCCAAACTACCTTCACTTTGAAGGACATGCAATTGGTCCCTGAAACATTAAAACTGGCCTCTTTTTAAGGTGATTATAATATAGTTCAGAAAGATAATGAAGGATATCATACAAAAAAGTAAGCTGCTTATAAGATATGGACATAATATACAATTCCATAAAGGCTACTAGATTTAATTACATCCATAGAACTATGAGAAAAACAACCCAGAGAAAACCACTAACTATCAAGGGGTAGGGCTGCTTAACATTCCCTCCCCTATGGCAGACCTGAAAAGGCCAAGGCTAAAGCTCCGTTCTGTTTCCCTCACCAATTCTCTGCAGGAAGAAGTAACTCCCTGGGGAAATTGGATGCACTGGATAAAAGGCATGTTAGATTTCAGACAGCTCTGGGGACTGTCCCACCCAGTTCTGTCACTGGCAGATTTCTAATGTTTCCCTACCTCATTACCTCCAGGTGTTCACACCTGTGTGATGCCCTCCCCTTAAGTGCAGGTGGAATTTATGGCTTGCCTCTAATAACTAGGATACAGTAAAGATGATAGAGTATATATGATTATGTGTGATTACATCAGACTGTAGTACCTATCTCTTCAGAGTCTCTCTCCCTTGGTCTTTGAGGGAACCATGCCAGTGAACTCAACATGGCAAGGACCAGTGGCCAGCCTCCTGGAGTTGAAAAAAACCTATGGCTAATAAGCAGCAAAAAAGTGAAATCTGTCCTAAGTACAACCACAAGGAACTGAGTGTTGCCAACCACCTGAGGTTTTGACAAATCTTTCTCTCATATGGCCTGATGAGACTGAAGTCTCAACTGCCACCTTGATCACAACCAAATGGGACACTAAGTAGAGGACCAAACTGTCTTAGTCACTTTCTCATTGCTAGATGTGACACCTGACACCTACAATTACAGAAGGAGAGGTTTATTTTAGCTCACAGTTCAGAGGTCTCGGTCCTTTGATGGTTGGCTGGTGGTGGTAGCGTAACAAAATGGCCTGGCAGAGGAACAGCTGCTCATCCAATTGTGGCCAGGAGGAAGAGTGAGAGAAAGGAAGCTCAGGAGATACACTCTTCCCAGGCCCCACCTCCTACCAGCACATGAACTCAATGGCTCAATCCACTTAACACCACTAATTCCCATAATTGAATTACCTTCCAAACACATGAGGTTCTTGAGGACATTCCAGATTCAGACCACAACACCAACTGAGCTGTGCCCAGAATGTGACCTCAGGAAACAGATATAATAAATGTGTTGATTTAAGATCCTGTTTGTGGTAATAGTATTAAACAGTAATAGATAAATACAGCCACGTAACCCTCTGATGTTGAAAATTACCTTCTTCCTATTTGTCTCATTATTGTTCATTAGTCTGCACTGGCTTTACAGGCATTCATTGAAGGAAACATGCCTGGGACATGGCAACGCCATACACTCAAAAGACTTTAGTGGAAAAACACTTATTTTTATGAAGGGAAGCATCTTTGAATATCCCAGATAGTAATACAATAGTGAACAACGTTTATCTGCCAAGGATTCAATTTCTTTTTCTGAATTACCTTGTTTCCCTGAGGAGTTTTCTTTTCTACTCTGGTGGAACTATAATTGGGGGCCCAATGGGAAGTAATTGGGGGCCCAAGCCATATCTAGCTAGAGTGGACTTGGCATCAAGCCTGAACCAATCTCCCTGGAGTGCGACGTTCCATTTTATCCTAGCAGGGCGTCTTGTTCTGATTCTGCAGTGTTGTTTCTGTAGCTGAGATTACTGCACGGGTACTTGTCTACAGGCAGCTGCATTTAGCCACCCTCTGATTCTCCTGGCCTTCACAATCCTTCCAGCAAATTTATTTTGGACTCTCATTAGATCACAGAGGGAAAACCAGAATTAAGCCTTCCCTTCTAACTGATCTTCCCAGTTCTCGGATCAGGTAGTTCCCTTCTCCCTGGGCCCAGAAGTACAGGAGGCCTTCAGAAATGCTTCCTTACAGCAATGCAAGTAACCCATGTATGTTCATGTGAAGGCAAAGCGCTATTTCAAACCTGAAAGGAGAAGAGTTGAAATAAGAGAAGAAACCCAGGAAACAACAACAGTTTTTTTTAAACTGGATTTAAAACAAATTTCCTCAACCTTGTCCTTTTCAAGTGATTAGTGTTCCTGCCGATAAAGGATAAAGAGATTTTCAGGACTTAAAGCGATAAGCTGTCTGAGCAATCCTATTAATTATATAAAAGACTATGAGTCGACTGCAGATTCTTTACAGTATTTATCACTGACTGTAGTTTTCAGACCTTGAAGTCCCAAAATAAAAGGTAAGCTCAAAGGAAATGTATCATTATTTTAAGCTGAAAAATATTAATCTCTTAGTAGACTTAAAAAAAGTTTTACATCCCATGTCCCTCTTGAACGAACTCCAGTTAATGACTTTCTCAATTGGATCTGTAGCTAAATAAGCCCTTGTCGGGACTGTCAACATGTTGTAGGAAAATACAGGTAAGGAAAATATTGTCAGCGTCCCCGACACCCTGCAGATGGTGCTTGGTTTATAATGGTTTGACTTATGACTTTTCTACTGCATTATGCTGTGAAACAATATGCACTCAGCAGAAACTGGACTATGAATTTGGAATTTAAATCTTTTCCAGGGCTAGTGATATGCAGTAGACATTCTTAATGGATATTTTTACTGTATACTACGTTGCTAAGCGATTTCAGTGGTTTAGAAAAAATAAATACCTTTCCTAATGAAGGTATTTTCAATTTGACATAACCTATCATAAGTGCAGAGGTATCTGTATCATTTTAAAAGTATTTACTCAATTGTTACATACAATTAACACTATAGAATATGAAATGATGGCTATCTTTCTACTTTGAGTAGTAAAATATTCTCTATGTGTGAATCTTCTGGAAGTTTATCCTAAGCGAAAACATTTTTTTAGTTACTATGGATTAAAATTTTTCCAAACTAATATAATATAGCTCCCCAACACCAAAATAGAATACTCTGAATATAATTTAGCCCTTTCTTCATTTTTCAGGAATGTATGAGCATTTATTTAGTTAATTTCAACAAAACTTAGACCACCCTGACAGAAGAATGCCTTCAAGGACAGCTAAAAGCGTAGCCTGTATCCTTCTAAAGTTAGTGACGCAGACTATTATCCTTTTCAAGTTTCTATTTTTTTATGGTTCTTGATCTCCAACTTTGATATCAGCTTCTGTTTGCTTTGTCCCTCTCCCCTCTTGACCCATCTGTCATTTAACTCAGGAAAACTGAAGGATTCCTGGGTACCTTATGTCACTGAACTCCCTTTTCAGAGCTATTCCAAATCAGTAGATTTCTGGCTAATCAAGTAAGGAGGGTTTAATTCTTCTCCCCCAGTGGGACCATAAATTCCTGTGAAGTGTTTCCCTTGGCAGTTAGCACTGTTCCGCAACCCAAAACTTGCTGATATTGGGAATCTGTGATCATGATGGAATACTAAGAGTGCTGAATATAAATGATATACCTATATTCTATAGCAAAATCCAACTCTTAGACAACAAGGGCATTTCTATCAGAGATAGTCTGAGAAACAGAACAAATCCTAGATGTCCTAGGGAAAACAGTAAGAGTTGGAAGATACGAAGAATAATTTTTGGTGAGCATCTACTGATATACCACTTGCAAAACAATGCTATGAGGCATTATGAGTTATTTTGAGGTATTGTAAGTTTTTGTCAGTCCCATTTTGAGAAAGCTAATCTTGAAAAGGCTAAGGACTATGACTCAAGGTGGGCTTGGTGGTACATTCCCAATACTCTGGGAAGCTGAGGTAGAAGAATCATAACTTTGAGCCCAGCCTGGGCAATTTAGCAACTCAGCAAGACCCTGTCTCAAAATAAGAAATAAGAAGGGTCTTAGAATGTATCTCAGTGCAAAGGTCCTGGGTTTAATCCTAAGTGTCACCAAAAAAGAACATGTCTTGGCACTCAGGGAGTGCACCAGGCCAGCATGCATGTACAGATATGCCTCCTGACAAAGTCTGTACTGATTTCACCAAATCTTAGTCATGTAGAGCTGTCACATATTTCAGACTGGAGAAACAGGCCAGTTCCACTGGTCCCAGATTATCCATGACAAATGAGAACAGCACGTAGTAGCATTAATCCCAAGGCATGACAGCTCTTGCTATTTTAGGCTCAATACCTGTGGTGATTAATTCTGTATCAATTTGCTTAAGCCAGAACATTTCATACAACCCTTTCATGTTATGGTTGTGATTTTGAGTTAGCCCAAAGTAGCATTTGCACAAGATAGTGAAGGAGAAATCAGGCAGCTGCCATCTCTCTTTGAAGGTCATTGCAATTTAAGGCAGTGGCACACACAAAGAGACTCAAAGGCTCTGGCTGGGTATTGCTCTCTTCTACTACTTCCCAACACGAAGTTGTGCTGACTGTCAGTGGCTCTAGCCTATCAACATAACTGTTATTATCTTCGCTATCACCAGCCCCTCCTTTGTGGCACTTCTTTGGTGGCTAGACATGCTGACTTCTCAGATTGGCTGGTCTATATGATCTCCAATCGTCTGGCTTCCCTTTCAAACCTTTCTTCTCCAGTTCTTCCCACAACGTGTAACATCTGATCCATTAACAAAATCCTGTCTTCCTAATTCATAGGTGGTTCTATTTTCTTGGTAAATCTTGACTATGTAATATCATGCAGAACTTTAAAGGAAATGAGGGAGAAGCCTTAGAGATAAGCAGAGGTCACCCACTTCTCAGTGGCCAGAGAATAAGATATTCCAGCAAGTAGACACTTCGAAAACTACAGATCATTTTAGTGTCCACTACTTTCAAAGCTGCAAATCCAGGAGCTGAAACATTCTTAGGTTAAAGTGTCCTTTAATAATGCATTGCATGGAGCTCAGCCACTGCCCACTAAATACTCTGGTAGGAGGGTCCACAGCAAGATCTCACTTGACTCAGCTCAGAGATAGAAAATGCATAGCTTACATGATAGCCAGTTTTCTGTCCCCTTGACAAAAATGCCTGAGAAAAAGAACTTAAAAGGTTGTTTGTTCTGGCTCACAGCTTCAGAAACTTTTATTTATGGTTGGCAGGCCTCAGTCCTTTTAGGCCTGTGGCAAGAGGAATCATCACAGTAAAGGGCAGAGTCCCAGAAAGTTGATCACTCGATGGCAAAGCACAGAGAGTCAGAGAGGAAAGGGCTGGGGACAGTTACATCCTTCCGGTGGCCTACTTCTCACCTCCTGATTTCTACCGCTTCCTAATCATGCCATCAAACTTTCAATTCATCAGTGATTTACCCAAGATGAGGGAGTGCCCTGCTCCAGTCACTATATCACTTCTGACACACAATACTGACACCTACAACTTAAAAAGGAGAAGTTGATTTTAGCTCACAGTTCAGAGATCCAAGTCATTGTTGGCCAGCAAAGGCGGTAGGGACTGGTGTATGTAGTGTGTATGCATGGTGGAGGGCTTTGGGGCGCCTTGCACAGGAGAGCTATCCACCACATGGTGGCACAAAGCAGAAAGAAAGGCACAACCAGCAAGGATTATGTCTTCCTTGAAGCTATTCCACCAGTGAACCATCCCTCCAACCAGGTCCTGCCTCATACTGGCACCTGAAATCTTCAACAGATTAATCCACTTATCCCAAGTAATCCTTACAATCCAATCACCTTCCAAATAAATGAAGCTTTTGAAGGACATTTTAGATTCAAATTGTAACATCCAGGAAGCTATAGTCTGTCTTCCAGTCCTAGCTCTGAGTCCCCGAATATAAAGCCCTTAACCTCTCAGAATTGGTTTTCCATCTTTGTTATTACGAAAGTAATCTCAAGGAGATAATTTCTGAAGTCCCTCAGAAAGAAAAACGTTTATGAAAAGCAAGTTCAAATTCACTAGCAATTCAGAGCACATATGCAGAAACTACACCCAACAAAAAGAATTTTGTCAAATATGTAGGACATAGCTAATCCTAGAGAGGAAAGCAGGCTTTAATGAAGCTGCTAACCCTCATACTTTGGCACACTTGATACTCCTCCCAGCTAACACCACATAAAGCAGATTTAGAATGTATTGCTGCTATTATTGTGAGAAGTTGTTTCTTCCATAAAACTAGTTTTATATATTGAGAGTCCAACCATTCTTCTGTTGATTTAATATCCTGACTTTTCTCATCAGTACCATTTTTTTTTGTTCTAAGTTTTTGAAATGACTTTTCTATTATCTAACGTTTCAGCCAGAAACTGGAGGGAAGTAAGTAGACTGGCACCTTGTTTACCAAAAAAAAAAAAAAAAAAAAAAAAAAAAATCTTTGTGAATGAGATATTCTAAATAAAATGAAGCCTTAGGTCTCCGGCTGGAAGATAGTTTGGAGATCATCTAGGAGTTCACAAACTTGCAGCTTCAGGCACCTGCGGATCCTAAACCAGTGCCAGGTTGACTGTACCGGAGACACATGAAGAGTATCTTCTACATATTTTGGGGGTCCTGTTCCTAGAGACAGATGTAGGGAAGGACTCCTGTCTTTGTTACCTTCTCATTGATATGACAGAATACCTGACATCTACAACTTAAGGAAAGAAAGATTTCTTTAGCTCAAAGTTTCAGAAGGTCTTACATAGCCCATTCATGGGGCAGTCAGCAATGGTAAAAGCACATGGCGCAAAGACTTGAGAGCTGCTCACCTCATTGCAAGAAGCCAAGAGAGCCAGAAGCCCAGTGAGCCAGTAGCCAAGCGGATGGCTGGAGACTCAGGCAAGGCTAGAGTGCTCCCAGGAAGAAGCTGCGACGTTTCCTCTTCTTTCCCTTAACTACTTCAAGCTGCCAGTTGTCCCCCCTCCCACAAGGGTGGGCGCCCCTCCCTCATTTCTGGACCCACAAGTCAACAACACACATACCTGAAAACTCCCCTGAAGACCCCTGTCTTAGTTACTTTTTCATTCTGTGACTTAATACCCGACACCTACAAACTCAGTAAAGGAAAGGTTTATTTTAGCTCACCGTCTCGAAGGTCACAGTCCATTCAGGGGTGGCTGGCAACAATCCAAGTGCATGGCAGAGAGAGAGGTGGAGGCAGCTTCCCCGGACAAACAGGAAGACAAGCTGAGGCTAGTTGAGACTAGTCCCCATCCTCCAGGAAGGCAGGTGCAGCTTATGTATCCTTTCAGGTCTCCACCCAGTAACCAGTCCCTCCTGCATCCAGGTGTGGCCACTACACACTGTTAATCCTAACTTAACTACAATCCACCCGTCCAGACCAGACCCCAATCCACCCACATCACATGGTTCCATAGACAATCCATAACATTAAGATACATAAGACTTCTGGGGGACACTCCAGATCCTAATCACCACAACCCCCATCTCAACAAGTTGACACAATTTTCCAGGTCAAACCCTGCCAAACCTTACCTCCCAATAACACACAGTTCCAAACATATGAGACTTTTTGGGGGACACTCAAGATCCAAACCATAGTGGCTCATTTACCTGCATTTTTTAGAAAGATTACAATGTGCTGCTAGACTTGAAAATAATGATCTAGGAGAATCTTCATTTTCCATGGTCATTGTGGAACTTCCAGCACTAGATATCCTAGAGCAAGCCTGTTACACACAATGTCTTCCACTGATTATAATAAAACACCTGGTCAGAATACACAAGCAAATACCTGAAAGAAGCAATAAATTATTGGATTTTCCTTTCTATCTCTGTCTTGGCTTTGACCCTAAAGCCACTACCTTCAGAAACAAAACTTATGTCTGAACCTAACTTGCTTAAGTGCCTGCTCAAATAAACAGATAAAAAACAAAAACAAACAAAAATAAATAAATAAAACTTAGCATGGTCTAGAGAATTTTAACAGGACCCAAATTGTTACAACATAATATCTGAAAATCTAGTATACAATCAAAAATCACTTAGCTTCTACCAAAAAAAAAAAGAAAAGAAAATTCTCAAGGGAAAAAGACAATCAACATACCAAACTAAGTTGATCCAGGTGTTGGAATCACAAAAATAAAGAAGCGAAGTGACCGCTACAATCCTGTTCCATAAAGTAAGCATCAACCCATTGAAATAAATGGAAGCATAGATGTTCTCAGCAAGATAACAGAAATTGTAAAAAGAACACAACGAAAATATTAGACATTAAAAAATGAAATATCTGAAATAAAAAAGAACATTAGATGGGCTCATTGAGCACAAGAAAAATTAACATACTCTAAAACTTTAATAGGAACCAGAGTAAGCAAAGGAACAAATTCACACAAATTTTGTCCATTGATTTTGTTGTACAGAAGTACAAAGCGTAGACTTCTTACCAGCCAGGGCCAGAATGGTCAGACATTCCCTTATACATATACAAATGAACTTCAACTCATGCCTCACACCTTCCAAAAAAAAAAAATCCTATCAACATGGATAATATGCCTAAGTATAAAATGTAAGCTATCAAACATTTGAAAGAAAGCGCAGAAAATCTTTGCTACTTCGGATTAGGCAAAAAGATTTTACAAACAACCCCAAAAGCATGACGTATGGAGGAAAATGTTGTTAAACTAGGCCTCATCAAAACAAAAAAAAAAAAAATGTAATGATGCAAGACTGTTTAAAAAATGAAAATGCCAGTCACAGACTGAGCAAAAAATATTTGCAAATCACACATGAGAAAGAGAGCTTGTATTCAGACCATTGAAAAATCTATTACATCAAAGCTCAACAATAAGAAAACAGTCCATTTTTTTAAATGAACAAAATATTTGAGGCCACTTTCCTAAAGAAGATAATATGAGGGAAAATAAGGTCATGAAAAGAGACTCAACATCATTATTGCTTTTATCCAGTCATCAGTACTTGGGCAAATCACACCAATACACCATTACACAGCCATTAGAGTGACTAAATGTAAGAAACAAACAAAAAAATGCAACCATACCAAATAATAGTGAGGATAAGAGCAAAATGAAACTTTGACACATTGCTGGTGGGAATGCACAGGCATGCTAGAAAATGATCTGGTAGTTTTGTACAAAGTGGAACATCACTGGGAAATTCTATTCAAGTATTTACCTTCAAAAAACAAAGAAATTCTATATACTACCATTTGTAGTATATATAATTGTGATTGCTTAGAACTATAAACAAATCAAATTGTATGTAATCCATTTAAACTGTTTGGTATTCTCTGAACTTTCTATATCTGTGTGGTGTCTGATACGAATTTTGGTAGAGATTTGTTTTCTGTTTTTTCCATATATATATATGCAATTATGTATATTGAATTACATTGAACTTGAGTATTTTGTGCACATATTTATCACATCAAAATTCAAGTCCCTCCCCTTCCCCCTTTTGATCCTCCCCCAACTCCCACTGTCACCCCATTTGGTTCTCCTTAACATATCATCTCCCTTTCTCCTTCCCACCCTCTCACCTTCCCCTTTTCCTCATTCTCTCCACAAAGTCCATCTTCTTACTTTCTTCTGTGTCTCTTACACTTTTTATGGTCTGGTTTTCTCATATTAGAGAAACCCTATAATCTTCAACTTTCTGGGTCTGATTCATTTCACTGAGCATCATGGTCTCAAGGTGCATCCCTTTTCCTAAAAATGACTCAAATGTGTCGTTGTTAATGGCACAGTAATATTCCATTGTGTATATATACCACATCTTCTTTATCCAGTCATCAGTACTCAGGCAAATTGCCTTCTTCCAAGATTTGGCTATTACCAATTGTGCTGCTATACAAAAGACATTCAGGTCATCATTGTATCAATCAAATTTCTTAGGCTAAACTTTTATCAAAGACTGAATAAATGAATTGTTACATTAAATGAACTTAAGTCTATATTTCAAAATATATCACACATAAAGCAATAGATAAAATGTCATACTTAGTTATTTCAGAATTTTTGAAGAGTTCTTTCCCCAAGAAGAGCAGGAAGAAATGAGTAAGATCATTATTACAAATTTAGTTACAGAGCATGGAATTGAGACAGAATTCAGGAGTCACAGGTTGAAGCAATAGCCAACTGAGTTTTTAGCCAATGGACTAAGGCTATGTGATCTTTTATGTTTACCATTCAATGACAGTTACAGAGAAAAGACCCCAAGACCCACTTGTTTGCCTAGTCTTACTGTTTTTAGAACTAATAATACCTCAAATCAAAACCACTGTCTTCTGTTACTCCAGCTAAATTTCTAGACACATCAAAAAGGTAAACAGATTGAGATTTTATACCAATTCTTTGGGGGGAGGGATTTTTGAGTAATGATTGCTCCAAATATTTCTCATGATCCTTTCCCTCTCTTTCTCTTTGTGTTCTCATTACATGCGCTGGCACCTTTCACAGCTGTTGCATAGTTCTTGAATTTTCTAGTCTATTTATTTTTAGCCTTTTTTCCTTTGCTTTGCAGTTGGAAAGTTTCTATGGACATATCCCCAGCTTAGTGACCCCTTTTTCACCTGTGTCCAGTCTAATAAGGGCCCCTTCAAAGATAGTCTTCATTTCTATTACAGTAAGTTTTTAAAGTTTTATATTTTCATTCTTTCTGAAAATTTCTATCTCTTTGCTTAATTATTCATCTCTTCTTGCATATTGTCTGACTTTTCCTCTAGAACCATTATTATATAAACCCTTGTGATTTTAAATTCCTTATCTGGTAATTCTAACATTCTGTTGTATTTTATATTATACATAATAGCTCGTATATTTGAGTCCACTTCTGTTGTTTGCTCTGTCTCTTCAATCTCTGTTTTTGTTGTTTTGTTTTACCCATTAGTATGCCTTGTAACTTTTTTGAAAAGCCAAATATGATTTATTCTAATTAAATTAACTCAATGCTACTAGAAAGACTTCTACCCATGGGTTTTTATTCCAGGAAATTGTGGTTCTTTGACTCTACCTACCTCCAATTTGGGAGCAGCAGTTTTTCCTATCATCTCAGTTCTGAGGTTGGATCTAAGAAGAACTGCTAATTTTTAGCTCATCCAGCTTTCTACTTGTTGTTAGGATAGGGTGACAACTTCCAAACTTAAAGTGCCCCAAATACTCTTCAACTGTGACTGAAGGTCTCTGGTAGGTCCATGCAATCAAACACTATTCCCCAGTGAAAAGAAACAGAGTCAACAACACGGGCGAACTTCAGATGATCTATGCTAAATGAAAGAAACTGGATTCAAAGGCTTTGTAATCCTTTCTAAATGACATTCTGGAAGAGACAAAACCATAAGGATCTGTGGTTGCCTGAGGCTAGGAATGGGAGTAACCATGGCAAAGGGGCAAGACAAAAGAATTTTAAGGTTGTGGTAGAACTGTTCTGTGTCTTAATTACAGTGGCTGTTACATGACTGTATGTATTTATTAGAGTCATAAAACTACAAAAAAAAACTTTAATTTTTTAAATTGCTGTTACAATGTGTCATCCTGGTTCTCTCTAGACTATTTTATTTGTAGTACTAGAAATTGAACCCAGGCTCATACATGGTAGGTAAATGTTCTACCACTGAGGTCGTACCTTCAGGTCTTTTTAATTTTTTTTTTTTTTGAGATAGAGTTAAAGTAGCCTCAAACTTATGTTTCTCCTACATCAGCCTCCAGAGTAGTTGGCACTATAGATGTGTGCCAGGCTTTCAAGCTTCTAGATCCTACTTGAAGGTTTCCTGTGGTGGGAAGTTTCTTCTTTTTTGGAGATCACTGATCCCATTAAAGCACAGCTTCCCTACCTCTGTACTTGGGAATGAGTTATATGTTCCAACATATTGAAATTCTCAGCCTTCAGGCAGGTGAGAGTCAGTGGACCACTCTTTTCCCCACTGGCAGTAAAAATCATTTAATTTTCTGCCATAAAATAGAAAATAAGGTACCACCTTATGAGAGCCCAGAGATATTTTTGACATTGAAGTAGTGTCAGTCTATCTGTCACATCTACCTTCTTTGGCTTGAGTTTTTCTCTTTCTTGAAATAATTTTGTTCCTTTTTCATGTTCATCAGCTATTTGAAGATTTTCTATATGATTTCATATTCCTACACCATCACCCATTCTCTGTAAAATACATGAGCTTAATTCCTTGGGCTATATCTTGCATGGCATATATTTAATAATATCACTCCCAAAATACAAACTTCTGGTTTTTTCTCAATCACTATAATAGAAATATTTATTTTCAATTAGCTAAGAATCAGTATAGGAAAGCTTTTTGTGGGTTGAAACTGACTACATGATTTCTGCTTCTCACATACAGTAAAGAAGGCATAATACAATATTTATTTACAGACTGAAACTGTTACAGAGTCTCCTGGCCATTAAGCTTTACCTGTACTGACTTCATAACCTCTGAGTTTTATAAGCACCTTCAACTTCTAGGACTGGAGGAAAACTCACTAGAAGGAATTCACAGGCTTAAAACTTCACTCAACAAATCGATAATTACACACAACCCCCTGCACTTAAGTTGAGCAGCCATAGAGGGTCTGCATCTATAAAAAGATGCACAGATGTCACACCGCATACTTGAACCTTCCCGCATCCTGTGGCTAAGGCTTCTGTTACCTGACCACTTTCGTTTACTCATGAAGCACAGTTCTCCCACCTAGTAAAGAGGAAGCTCCTTTATGCCCCAGTTAACCATCTTAGGAATCTGCCCCTCACTCACACAGCCTCTCTCCATCTCCTTAGTCCACATTCCAGCGGATAGACATCACCATTGCCGTACATATTCTCAGCATCTGAAAAATTTTATCTCCTGTGGGTTTACAGGATATGAGTTGAAATCTTTTGGTCTAGATGTCATACATAACAAAAACCGTTTTCAGAAATAGGGCTGAAGTCTGCCACCCCAAAATATGCCTAAATGAACATTTAAAATGTATTCCAAGTTATAACCTCCATTTGATCAAAAATTATATTTTTAATGCTCTGTTCCTACTGATTCTTAGGCCCAGGAAATATAAACAAAACAAAGCATATTTCTATAGACTAAGAAAGAAATTGCTGGCTAAGAAAGATTTTGGCTGAAGCAATTTCAAAATAGAGATTTGCCTGAGTAACTCCACTAAAACTGAGAAGAGAAATTTTGTAGCATTCTGCCAAAGAAGCTATAGTAATTCTGTAAAAGGCATTGGCAAGAGAATGCAAGGAGAGCCACAAGCTAAAATATTTTTGAACCATGTATCTGATAAAAGAAGTTATCCAAATTCTAAGAGAGGTCTTGAAACTCAACAAAGTAACAGTGAGATCTCATTGCACATGTATTAGAATGAACAGAATCTAAAACACTAACAACACCAAATGCTGGTGAGGACATCCAGCAACCAGAACTTTATTATTTATTTCATTTTTATGCAAAATGATATAGTAATTTGGAAGACATCCTTGCATTTTCTTGCAAAACTAATACTGCATACTCTTACCATACGATCTAGCAACTGAGCTTGCTGCTATTTACTTCTCTGAATTATAGCCACACAAAAACCTTTCTTCACACAAAATCTGCACGTGTACGTTAATAGCAGCTTTACTTCTAATTGCCAAAACTTCAAAGCAGCCAGGATGTCCTTCAGCAGTAAAATGGTACATAATCTGTGACACATACAATGGAACATCATTGAGAGTTAAAAAGAAACGAGCCATCCAGCTAGGAGAAGACTTGGAGAAACCTTGGATGCACACTCCTGAGGGAAAGAAGCCAAGACAAGAAAGCTACATACTGTAGGATTCCAACTATTTGACATTCTGGAAAGGCAAAACTATGAGGAAAGTAACAAGATCAGTAGTGCCCGGGCTTAGTGGGAAGGGAAGACATGTAAGGACAGAGTGAGAAGGATTTTTAAGTCATAACACTACTCTGTATGACATTATAATGGTGCCTGCAAGTCCTTATACAGTTGTCTAAACCCTTGGAATGAAGCATGGTAAGAGGGAACTCTACTGGAAATCACGGACTTGAGTGGCAATGCTGGTCATTTAGTAACTAATGTCCCCCTCTGATGTGGATCATAGATACTGGGGGACATGTGTATGTTTAGGGGCAGGCAACATATGAGAAACTCTGTGACCTACCTTTTGAGGTGAAAGTAAACCTTTTCCTAAAAAAACATAGGCTTTTATGAAATAAGAACAACAGTATTTCCAAGCACTGGGGGTGGTGATGGACATTCAGTTTTCTTCGTATCACCAGCCTCCCAGAGTGCTGGAATGACAGGCCCATGCCACCTGGGTCCAACTTTTGAAGATTCTGATTCTCTATGGACCTGTGCTGTTTTGTAGATGCTTTCCCTAGAGACCTGGGTTTTAGACTCCACATGCAAGCACCTGCTCCTTCTGCTTCAACCCGCCTTCAGGTCTTACCTGACTGTTGTTTTCCCTTCTCTATCAACAAATCTAAAAGATTACTGAACTTACTGAAGTCTTTTTCTTTTCATTATGTGTGGCCTTCCAACCTTAAAGGGGCAGAGCCCAGGTTTCAATAATAAGGAATTTGGGGGTAGGGGGTTTCCTCACATTTTCTTATTAGCTTGTATTTGCAGTACACAATATTTACATTAAATGTGAGAACTTTGGGCACAAACTACTGTATCAACTTCACCTTCCCTTTGCCTCCCACTTTCTGGCTCTGTCATCCCGAACTCCCAGCATCACACCCATTTGACTCTTACTTATTTATACTCTGAGCACCACATATTAGAGAGACTATGTGATCCTTAATCATCTGACTCTGGTTCACTTCACTACATGTAACAGTCTCAAGGTGTATCCATTTTCCTGACTCAAATCTACCTGTCTTTATGGCAAGGTAGTACTGCATTGGGTGTATATACCACATCATCTTTATCCCTTTGTCTATTGATGGATGTTATAGCATCTTTCTTGATTTAGCTATTAGTTGTGCAGCTATAAACATGAGTATACATGTATCTCTGTTATATGGAGCCCTTAATTCTTTTGGAAAGATACTCAGAAGTATTCCTGCATCAAAGGGAATATCTATTTTTAGTTTTTTGAAGAATCTCCACACTGCTTTACATAATGGTTTTAACAGTTTACAGTTCCACCATCAGTGTTAAAGGATTCCTTTCCCCACATCCTCACCAGTATCCATTACTTTTTGAGTTCTTGATAGAAACCATTCTCACTGAGGTAAGATAGTATCTCAGCGCTGTTTTTGATATGCATTTCTCTAACGACTAAGGATGGTGAACATTATTTTATGTATTTGCTGGCCATGTGTACTTCTGAGAACTGTTTCTTCATTTCAAGTGCTCATTTTTAATGGGGTCTTTCATTTTTTGAGGAGCCTATTTTTCTTCAGTTCTTTGAGTATTCTACTTATTAGCCCCCTGTCCAAGGTGTAAGTGGCAAAAATTTTCCTATTCCATCAGTTCTTTCTTCACGCCTTTGCTATGCAGAAGTTTTTAATTTGATATAATCTCATTTGTTATTTCTTGGGGTTATTTCTTTTGCCCCAGGTGTCCTACGGAGAAAGTTTTTGCCCACACCTACATCTTTAAGAGTTTTACCTATTATGTACTCCAAGAGGTTCAGTGTTTTCATTGTTTCAGTGTTTTCATCTAGGTCTTTGACGCACTTTAATTTGATATTAGTCCATGGTGAAAGGTGTGGGTCTAGATTCGTTCTCCTACATTTGGATAACCAGCTCTTCGAGCATCATTTAATGAAGATGCTATCTTTCTGCAGTGGATGTTTTTGCCCCTTTGTCAAAGATCAGTTATCTGGGGGTACTTGAGGTTGTCTCTGCATCTTTTGTTGTGTTTGATTGGTTCTTGTGAAGAACCAACTGTTTGATTCATTGATCTTTTTTCTTTTTTAGTTTCAATTTCATTAATTTCTGTTCTGATTTTTATAATTTCTTTTCTTCTACTACTTTTGGATTTTTTTCTCAGCAGAACCTTGAGGTATATCACTAAATTGTTTATTTGGGATTGTTCTGGGTTTTTTTGATGTGCACCTTCTTAGCAATAAATTTCCTTCTTGATATTGTTTTCGTGTGTCCCATAGGTTCTGATATGATGTGCTCTCATTGTCATTTGACTCTAGGAAGTGTTTAATTTCTTCCTTGGTTTCTTCTGTGACCCATTTTTTGCTCTATAATATATTATTTAGTCTTCATATTTGTAGTTTCTTCTCTATTGGCTTATAGTTTGATTCCACTGTGATCTGAAAGTATACAAAGAAATTATTTCAATTTCTTTGTATTTATTTAAATACGCCTTGTGGCCTATGCTATGGTCTATTTTGAAAAAAGACCCACATGCTACTGAGAAAAAAGCATAATCCACTGCTGTTAGATGGAACACTCTGTACATGTCAGCATAGTCCAATTGCTTCCTAGTGTGGTTTAATTCTAACACTTCTTTGTTAATATTTTATCTAATTAACCTATTTGTGATAGTGGGATACTGAAGTTCCCTAGTATAACTGTCCTGTGGCCTATCTGTCCTTTCATGTTTGTGGTTTTTGTTTTGCAAAATTAGATGCTCTGATTTTGACTGTGATTATGTTGACAACTGTGACTTTTCTTGTCATATTGTTCCTTTAACCAGGATATATTGTCCATCTTTGTTTCTTGTGATCTGTTTTGACTTGAAATCTGCTGTGTCTGAGAATAGTATAGCTACCACTGCTTGTTTTCTGGGTCCAATTACATTAAATATTAATTCCCATCTTTTTATTTTCATTCTGTGTGTTCCTTTATGAGCAAGGTACATCGCTTGCAAGCAACATATTATTGGTTTCTGTTTTTTGATTCAATCTGTAGTCCAAAGGCACTTATGCTCCTGGGTGATCTGGCTCTCGTCTCACTTGCACTGTGGAAGTGCTGTTCCCACTGGGCTCAGATCTTTCTTTTTTTCTCCTTTTCTACTGCCAGCTCTCTTCTCTTCCCATCATCAACAAGGAAGATCCCCCGGTTCCCCGAGTATGACATGTCGGTGGACAATTTCCTGGAACAGCTCAAACTGGGCTGCTGAATTGCCTCCCTCGGACTGTGTAGAAGGCCAACTGGCAGCAACTGCCCTTGTAGCCAGCAGTCCTTAAGCTCTGAGGCCCTCATGTTTCGGTTCTTTTATTATCACAATCTCCTCTGGCATTGCTTAGGCTGCTGTCCTGGCTGTACTTCTCCCACTGCACTTACAGCTTGCAATCCAAGAGCTAAACAGATGAGTGTACCTCTGTAGCTTCAGGCCCTGCCCGTCTGGCATGGCCCACAGCCCTGCCCTTGTCTGACTGGGGATCTTTTCTACTCTTGTGCCAGTCCTCTAGTCACTACTCAGCTCCAATTGTTCCTCTGGTTTCCTAAGCTAAGCAATAAAAGCATTTTCTTTACCAAATCTCAGTCTTTTATCTGAATTCAGGCAGAGGCACTTGACAAAGCAACCCTACACCTCTGTCATCTTGACTCTGATCTTGTTTGTTGATTACTTTCAGTTTTGGTTTTGTTTGATTGTTTCTGCCTTTTTTTTTTTTTTTTTTTTTTTTTTTTTTTTTTTTTTTTTTTTTTTTTTTTTTTTTTTTTTTTTTTTTTTTTTTTTTTTTTTTTTTTTTTTTTTTGGTTTATCCTATATGAAGAATTCTTGCTTTATAAAAAATTTTCTACTTTTCCTAATACTCAAAATTTGTATAATAGGGCTTTTGTAGGGCACATGTGGTTTGATGACAATGTAGAATATCTGCTTTTGTAGAGAAAGGACCATTCACACTCAAAGGAAACAAAGACTTGGTTTGTCTAACTGGAAAATAAGAATCATCAAATTATAGAATCAGGAGACACCCCAAATTCACTGTGGCTAACACAAATATTCCATAAGTAAATAAACTAGAATGGGCCCAAAGCTATTCAATAGCAAAGGTGAGAAGCCTGTAACTGTCCATTGTAATCCAGTGTTATTTCCCCAATTGTCACAGCATGAATTTCTTGGTAAAGCCAATAAAAGGCTTCCAACTATTTCAAAAAGGCACTCAGTCCTCTCTTTAACAGTTTAGTTGAAGTGACTATACTCTTAAACAAGGGATTTTTCTTACTGAATTGGTACTGTACTCCTAGCTACTTATGTTAGATACAGTAGAAAGCTCACTCTCAGGATCTCTCAAAGTTCCTGAGTTACGTGAATAATTCAAAAAAAAAAATTAAACCCCTAATAGGCCAAGCTGATGACTCAAAGATAAATAAGTTTCTCTTTGCTTTTAAGAAACTCATCATCTAATGAGCCAAAAAAATTGTGAAGAACCATCCTAAGTTCCTTGTAATGAGAAGTATAAAGAGAACATTTTGGGAACCCAGCACAGAGTGGCACATCCTATCTGGAAAAACTTGAATTTGGAAGGCCCCACAGAAGAGGTAGCACATGAGCTGCTTACTTACGGAGGGATCAAGAAGATTTTACAAGACAGAGGAGGTGAAGGAGGTGGAGGACATTCCAGGCAGAGCACAGAACATGAGCAAATCAGTGAGGCATGAAAGTACTGGCTATTTTAGGAGAAGAGTGATTAGACTGGAGAGGCTGGAAGATAGGATAAAGGGGAGGGGTGAGAGAAGAAGTCAGAAAGTTAATTTAGAATAGGATGAAGAAATTTGAACACCATGTCAAATTTCTGAACTTGAATGGGATGTTGATTCTAAGGTCTTCAAGCCAAAGGTAACATTATCAGATTCTGGACAAAGGATGACTCTGTAAGTAGTGTTCCAGATGGGAGAGACATAGGAAAACTGGTTGAAAAGCTTCTGAAAAAGTCCAGCGAGTCATCTGAACCAGGGCAATCAGAGTAGGGAATAAAAGAAGGGCTAAATTCAAAAGATACTTCCCATCTGTTGCTAACACAGGTAGCTGGTCATAAGGCCTCCATTCAACACTCAGAAATACCTCCCAAGACAATTCCACTGATCCTCTTCTAAACTCCTGTGAGGTGGTTGCATTTTCTGATTTGCTGGCAAGGAATATCCACTTCAGGAGCTTGTGCAGCTTCAAGTTGCTCCTAGAGGCTTTGTACTGGCTGAATAGCAAGGATGGGAACAGCCTCGTCTGAACTCCTTGTGCCAAGCCTTGCTAATCTCTCAGTGCAAGATGAAGTCAAGTTGGTACTTTGTCTGTGCAGATGCTCAGATTCACAGTGTTCTCTTTGCCCTCCACATAGTGCCACTAGATGAGTGAAAATTTCCACCAGAGCATTGGCTCAGGAGCAGAAAATCTGGGCTCAAGTCCTAGTCCTGATTTTTATCATTTTCTACCTGTGAACCCGAATCACCTGAGCCATATACTTCGTCTATTAAAAAGGGGTAACAACACCTATATCTTCCCATACGTAAAGGGTCAACCTACATCAAAGACAAAGATCATGACCCCAAAGATAGAATTAGGTTGAAAAGCTTTATAATGAACACTGGTAGCACAGCAAGCAACAAATGACTTGAACACAAGATCAACTTCAAGAATTTAGATGATATGAATAATTGGCTGTTTGTTTCATTAAGTTTCCCTTCATTTCAGCAAAGGTGACAATATTTATTTTTATTTCTCAGGAAAAAGAAACCTTGGATACCCTTACATATCGATTTCTGTGTCTTTTGCAGATGGGCTGCACGGTCCGTAGCAACCCTCAGTGGTAAGTCAGAGTTAATTCTCTTTTTGAAATAAGAACCAATGACAAATGTCAGACCACTGGTGCATGGAAACAGTGAGAAGCTCTTGCTACTCCAAGAATATGGCTGACATTGAATGCATTATGGGCCAATTATGCTTCTTTTCAGAGGTTAGATGAGCAGATGGGAGCTGAGATTCCTAAGCCAGCATGTTTTTATATAAAGTGTTCTTTTTTCACGAGACATCTCTTAGAGCCATGATTTCCAATGTCAGAGAAGGGGTTGGGCAGCAGGTGAGAGCACGGGTGAGGTAAAATATTATGAGAAAAATAATTAGAACTTTAATTGTAATTATTTTATGATTTTTGTGCATATGTTTAATATGCTTTCAAAATGTATTATAGAAATGTCTTTATAATTTATAAGAAAATGCATATGTGTACTTATGTAAATTGTGAGTATTGTGTGTATTGCTCAAAAATATTTACTATCAAAACCAAAATTAAATAAGTTTTCAGACCACAAGCAAAGAAGGTTTTTAGAGTTAGATCCGGCTTTCAATTTCCCTGTCCCTTTTATGATGTTGTGTCACAATGACTTACTAAGCTTTAGTTAATGTAGGGAATGAAGAAGACGGAGTAGTGGACTCCAGTCCTAACACTGACATTGACTCACCCACTACGTGGCTATCAGGGATTTGCATCATGTTAAAGAGCTCACGCTTATCTCATGCCACCTTCTTGCAATGGGGGAATAGTAATAACTCTAGACAAAGTCAACTTAAGGATTAAATACATGCTGTTCATAATTTTGTTCCCTTTTCTTTCTGATTCTTGGCATAAAGATAATGCTTTAAGACATTTGATTTCAGATGGCCCACACTGTTCTCCCTCACTCTCTTTCCTGGCTTCTTCCATGACCTGCCTGGCCTCCTCCATGACCTACTTCTCAGTGTCTTACTTATTTACAGTTATTCTGGGGAAACGATGAGGCAGGAACAATGGTTTGAAGTCATAGCATTACATACGCTTACCACTGATAAATACTCTACCAGTATTAAGAGAGCCTCCTGGTATGTGTTCAACACACATTTTATTATCTATTTCTCATTCCATCCCAAGAGGGATTTGAGCAACTGACCATTTTTTTAACGAAGAAGCTCCAGAGCAGTGATGTCCAATGGACCTTCCCCTAATAACAAACCCTCCTGTATCTGTGCTCTCCACTATGTAAATAGTAGGCTCAAAAGACCAGTAAGCACTTCTAATGTGGCTACCAAGCTTCGGGTACTGAATTTAAATTTTTATTTTATGTTAAATAATTTCGATTGGCCACTGTGTTGGAGAGCACAACCTAGAGGTTGCCAGTGGGGAGCATGGGACTCCAGAAAGAGGTTTAATAGAAAACAAATCAAACAAACTAAGCAACAAAAGAAAAAAATGTCCACAGCAAGCGTGAAACTTTGAACGATTCCAGAAAGAAAGCAGAAGGATGTGAACTATGAGCAAAAGAATGCTTGAACGTGTGCAAAAGAGCAAGGTGATGGGGAAGAATGGAGGGAACAATGTATGGAATCGGTGAGTATAGGTGGGAAGAGGCTCTGGGAAGTCACCAGGATAACAAGTAAAAAAATGGATTCAGAGTCAGGATCTTCCCTCACTTTCTAGTGTGGCCCTAGGCAAAAGTATGGGAAAACTTCTCAGAGAATCAGTGACCTCCAGAAGTACTGAAAAGTTCCACTTCACTTCCAACCCCATAGGACAAGTTACCACAGCACATATCACCAGACATACTCCAACACTGCCCCATGATCACTGTGGGAAAACTTCCTCCTTTAATCTAAAGTGATGTCCACCATGAGGTGATCTGGAATTCTCAAATAAAATGACAAACACATAACTGAAAATCCCTAATATACTTGAAATACCAGCACCATGGAAGAGAAACATCAAACTCAACAAACAAACAAAAATCCAATAATACAGAGTTAATAGAACAAACAAAATAAAGCTTCTCTTCAATTAGTGTAATTAATATCCTGAGATTCAAAATGATATACTATTTATAAGTAAAAATAGGCTATAAATTTTTAAAATTAAGTATAAATATGATGATTAGAAAATTATCAGGTGAGTTGAGTAACAGAACACAGTTGGATAAAATGCGAATTGGTTCCATGTAAGGTTAAACTAAGAAATTCTTTGAATGAGCATAAAAAAACATTAAAAATGACATTCTAATTTAACAGAGTTAAACAGAGGGAGAAATTAATGAAAACAGTAATTTAAAAATTTCCCAAAACTAAAAAAGTAAATTTTCAAGTTGAAACAGTCTTCTAGTTATCAAGCAAAATAAAATTTAAAAGACATTAACTGAGAACATTTTGATAAAACTTAAGATGCTAAAATTCACCAGAGGTGAAACAAACTAAGTTAATAAAAAATCATAAATAAGACTGGCACCAGCACTACTAGAATACAGTAAAGAAAAATCGTTTCCAAGTTGACTAAAAGTCATTTTGAAGCTAGATACCTCTTTCGCCATACTAGCATTCAAATGGAAAGCAAAATGAAAACTGGATTGGGTCTCTTGAAAATGCCTGTATTTCAGTCCCAACGCCCAACACCTCAGAACACGATGCTGCACTTGGTGACAGAGTCTTCGAAGAAGCATTGAATGCAACTGAGGCTGCACAGGGGGGCCCTAATCCACGCCAGTAGCCCAACATCCAATCTGACTAGCATCCTTATGGGAGGAGGAGGTTGGAACAAAGAAATGCACTGAAGACCACGTGAGGCCATGGGGAGAAACCCCAGGAGAGATGCCTCACAAGACTCTGATTCTGCTGACCTCTTGATCTCTGCCTTCAGAATTATGAGGAAAAAAAAAAAAAAACTTCTCTTATGTAAGTCAGATGGTCTGCGGCAATTTTTACAACAGCTCCAGCAAACCAAAACTTCTTCACATATGAGAGAATTTAGTAAGTTTATATATTGAAACTTGCTCAAATTTCTTTCTTTTTTTGTTTGCTTTGCTTTGTTTTTTGAGACAGTATCTTGCTCTTTAGTCCAGGCTGGTCTTGAACTCACTATGTACCTCAAGTTGGCCTTTAACTCTTGGCAACCCTCCTGCTTCAGCCTCCCAAGTGCTGGGATTACAGGTGTGTGCCATTAGCTCAAGCTGAGACTTTAAATTTTATTAAGAATGCATTCTATTATACATACAAAATTAAAAATGTAACATAAAGGATCCAGTCATTGAATGACAACAGGAGTAACATTTATAATTAAGTTTAGTAACATCTAATGTATGAACCAAGCTGAAGACAATCTGAAACTAAAATTCCAAATGGTCTACACATCCTGTGTGTGTGTGTGGGGGGGGGGGCGGTGTATAAAGGAAAGGTCAGAGTAAAGAAAGAAGCCAAGGTAGGAATGGTGCAAGTGTGTCGCTCATTTCAAACTACGGAGCTCTTTTATTTGATTTATGTATTAATATTCCACTTAAGATTATCTATAGAAGAAAATGTTGATGCTAACACACACACACACACACACACACACACACACACACACACACACACAATTTTGGAAGCTACTATCTTAGAGAATTCTGAAGTCCTTCCTAGCTTTTACTTCTCAAGGTATTCATTGTTGCCTGGTTTCCAAGATGAATGAACATGCTGTTCCATGAATACACTGACCCAAAATATTTCATGTGAAGCAAGGCCATGGCCATCTTAATGAAATTACCACAACTGTGATTTGATGGGGAAATATTCCATCACTCAACCACATACCTTGTGGACATGTAACTGAAGAGCTATTATACCATGACTGATTTTTAGGACTGTATTTCATAAACCTCCTGTTTGGGATCCCACACTACTTAACTTTAACCTCCAGGTCTACATGAGAGGAAAGTGCCTGAGTCAGAGAAACAAACAACATGAACTCCAATCCAAATTCTGCCATTGTCTCTGTCAGATGCCTCGGTTTCCCCATTATTTTTATAAAGAACTGTTTTTAAAATATCAGAACTTATTGCCAGATCTTCTATGGTTCATATTGGAACTATGATGTTTTATCAAAGCCAAACTGTATGCAACGAGAAATTAGAGCTCCGAAGAAACATGGGTCAGCAGAGACTTTTCAAGATTTGTCATAAATATGCTGTTATGATGATTAAAATGTTGTAGAGATGGATCAAATTGTTAAACAGTAAAAGATGGGCAAAGAAACACAGACCTTGAGAGAAAACTTGTTCTTTATAGGCTAGAGCCTCAGGCCTCCGACAGTTAGCTGGCTTCCCCTCTCCCAAGTTTAAAAGGATTAGCTATGAGTTACTTAGAGAGATTATCTATGTATGGCTCCAGACCCCATCATTCTTATTTTTAGCTCTCAGTTCTCCTCCCAAATGTGGTGACTTGAGTCTCAGAATTCCAGGAGGCTCCCAGATTCATGGCTCATGATTCATTTTCAGGTAACTTGTGTTGCTCCCCAGCACAGTTGGGGTGGGGAGTGGATGGAGAAATGATTTAGGGTATGAAATTCTTTGCTTTTCTTTCCATTCCAACCTCTTGATCAGAAACTATATATTCCACAAATGGATCCCTCAGTGCAATAGGAAATTGACAATTAAAATAGAATCTAAGTGATATTGTTCCCCAAGAGCCACCAGCTGGTGTAGGGGGACAGAATTCAGGGCTTCAGTCACAGGCTATTTTCAGCTTCTGATAGCAGTTGTGTTGCTCATGTCTTATTCACCCTGTCCCCTCGGCCTCCCTCCTGCCTGTGTCTCAGCAGGCAGGCCAAAGCTGGTGACAGCCATGTATTTAAAGAAGACAAGAGCCCCTCACTCAGTGAGCTGACCGACAGAGACCACACAGATAGGTAAGTGGACAAAAGCAGGTGTTTGGGCCAGTGGTGAGATGGCTGTGTGTCTAGGCAGGACCACAAAGGATCCTATAGAATGAATATTTTACATGCCAAATATTGGCATCTGCTCTAGCTGCATGTGGGGACACAAGTTATTCTTGATCCTGGTTGTTAAAAAGTTCCTAAAGACTCAATTAATATTTGGAGGTTCAGAGGCTAGGGCTGTAACTAGTGGCAGGGTGCTTGCCCAACTTGAGTCCCTGGTTTGATTCCACAGGGGGGAAAAGGGGTAGTAGAGAAGGAAAGTCGTGGCAGAGTGTTTTCTATCATCTTGATTGGAATAACCAGAAAGTAGAGGGAAATAATGAGAGGGTTTGCTGGCCTAATCAAAAATACACCTGAATTTTAGTCTAAAAATTACCACATCAGGCTTTCAGGAAGCTTGTGCTTTTGGAGACTTGGTCTCTTCTTCTCCAAGGGTGGCCGTCATTAGGTGACATTTCTCTAAAGTGTAAAGTACTACACAATTACAATTGGATAGCTTCAGTGTCCAGACAGCTTTTCCTCAAATTATAAGGAACAAGGCGAGCCAGCAGCAGCGGCTGAACGACTGGGATTTCAGGTTTGTTGGTTTAAAATAGAATTTATATCCCAAAGATGTTCAGCAACAAGCTTCCTTTTAATCATTTGAAATTAATCAAAAGTAGTCATCCCACCCCCCCCCCCAAAAAAAAAAAAAAAGACATGGCTCTGGTGAAGATCCATTAAAAAAAAAACTTTCATATAGCGGGAAGATAACTCCCAGCAGTGGGTTGTTGAAAAGAGATTCCCAGTGTGTCCTCTAGGTCTTGGTCGAGGATTTCTTTTTAATGCCCTGTGAGTGACAGGCCTCAGTGTGATTGAGAATGAGGAGGGGTTTTAAGCAACGGTCTGACAAGAAATGCTACCAGAAGATCAAAGTTGTCTCTCCTAACTTCTGCTCCTCCCCTAAGCCAGGCAATGACTTCCCAGCAAGGAGGAGTTGGGTGCCATCGAAGGAAGCTTTTCTAACTGCAGAGCAATTCAGTGTGACTTAAACGTGTGTGGCTATCGCCAGTGTCAGTGCTGGGACAGGAACAGCCACGTAATGCAGGGAACAGTGGGTAAAACCAAAACCGCAAGGAGGGTGGATAAATGGGGACCATCTGTGTCCTCAGTTCACTTTTGGGATTGCGTCTCAATGCTGGCCATCACTAGTTCATCACAGTGTGTATAAAACTACTTTATGACTCAGAAAATATGGGGGGGGGGGGGGTGGTGTCCTTATTTGTCTTGTTGTTGCTGCTGTTTTTCGTAAAAACTCAGTCTTTTTTGGAAAATGGGTCCTGGCTTTTAGGCATGAGATGGAGCTGATCTAGAGGTTGGTGACCCCCTGGGCCTAGGCATTCAGGAGCCCTGCCACCTGGATACTAGGCATTCATCAGGAACAGAGGGGGCTAGACAGGGGGTGAGAGGGCAGAGAAAGGGGAGTAGGAGCCGCAGCACTCCACAGGCCAATAACAAAATCCACTTAAATGAAGCGGAACAGAAATCTTGGTGGAATACATATCCAGAAATCCTAGAGACCCTAAGAAGAGAAAAGAAAGCATCCTTTGTGGATGGAGTTAGGTCAAATATCGCTGAGCTTCTCAGTTCCCATTTTCTGAACAGTAACATTAAGGTAAAGCCACTTCTCTCCAAGGGATTTGTGAGAATTGAATCAGATAAAGTTTAGGAAAGCACTTTGGGAAATGTAATAAACCGGTACAAATACTCAGAGCCTTTTAGAAACGACCTCCACTTGATGGGTTGTGGAAGATCTTTTAGTTGATAAAGCCCAGAGGTCAGAGTGGGTCATGGGCTGACCAGGAGGTAAAAGATGATTAATTTGTTTCATAAGTAAAATATGGACATTATGGCCCAAAACATAAAATGCAGGAAACACAGCTCCAAGCAGGCAGCCTTTTCACACAAACAAGATGCTCAAATGTCAGAGAATACTGGATGGAGGTTGTGAGTTGTAGCCAGAGAGAAATTGTGATGTCTACAAAAGGGGAACAATGGCAAATTCTCATTCCAGGAAGGAAAGCAGACAGGGATGTGATAGTGTCAAGGTCCATGAAGGACAGAAGAGGTCCTTGTGATCCTCGCTGGGTCTTCATCCCAAGCAGGGGTTGACCCGGGTTTGATGGTTGCTTAACTGCCCGAGGCAGTCTGAGAACAAGTTCTAGCTTACTTAAGTGTTTAAAAAAAAAATCCTGAAAAACTTATTCTTCAAAGGCAGAAACTAAAGTTCAAGGGAACATAGTAATCACACAAGGTCACGTGGCTGGAAGGCAGCAGAGCCAGGATGTAGACAGGGGCTTAGGCAAGGATTTAGACCAGTGTGAAGCGCAGAGTGAGGTTCTGAGAGTAAACACTGGCCTGGCCGTGCTTCTGAGATAATTTCAGAAAAGGCATAATATGACCACATATCACATTCTTAGCCTAAGGGGTGTGTCTATCATGCCTGAGTTTTAGGAGTGAGAGCCAACATGCAGGGTTATTTCCTTGCAGGGAATAAGAATCCTATGTTTCCCAGGCTTTGTGAAAGGGCCAAATGACTGGGAAACTTCATACACACATCTGGGCTCAGAAACTTAAGAGGAAGCCACTGCCTTTGAGTGTGCCCTCCTCCAGGAGCAGAAAGGTGTGTGTCCCTGGGCCACAGGGACATTACCTAGGGAAGCCTTCCAAGCCCACAGAGCCAGCAAGGTGAGCTCAAAGCAGAACTGCCAAAGAGAGGCAGGGGTTGTCCCGGGGCAGAGGTCCAGGGTGTTGCCTGACTCAAAGTCCACAGCACTGGTGAGCCTCAGCCCACCCATGGGAGCCAACTCCTCCCCGGCCTGGCAACACCTGCGTAGCACACTCTGAAGATAGAGAAACAGTTCGTTTATAGTCTGAAATGGAAGCCCTGTGGAGAAGAATTAGGAGAGGTTTCCTTGTTAAAAAAAAAAAAATAGATTTGAGGGCTGGGGGGCAGAGCTCAGCAGTTAAAGCACTTGCCTAGCAAGCACAAGGCACAGGTTCAATTCCTTAGTACCACATAAACTGAGTATGGTGGCATATGCCTGTAATCTCGGCATTCAGGAGGCTGAGGCAGGAGGATTGCTGAGTTTCGTGCCACCTGGACTACAGAGCCAGATCATGTCTCAAAAGAAAAGAAAAGATTAAATAGGTTTGAATCTAGGCCTGCTGTGTGTAATCACAACACTTTGGGTGGCTGAGGCAGGAGGATCTCAAGTTTCAGCTCAGCCTGGGCAACTTGCTGAGTTAGACACTGTCCTAAAAATAAAACGAAGTAGAGATTAGCTTAGTGTGAAGGCTCAAATCCCCAGTACACACACAACACACCCATATACACACACATATACATTACATATTTGTAAACTGAAGATCAAATAGTAATAATAAAAGCAACCACAATTATTAAATACTTGCTGTGTGTTGTGCACTTAGATATAGTATTTTAGCTATCTATTATCTTAGTTGGGCTTCCCAAACAAGCCTTTTCATCCTGTCTTCCCATGCCCGAGGACACGGCTCAAAAGCCCAAGGTCTAAAGGTTGGTGACTTGAGCTCTGACTTGGCTCTTTCCAAAGCGCGTGATGCCCTCTGGCTGTGCACTGTGCCGTCTTTCTTACATGAACTGAGGAAGGAGACAGCACTTGTCCAAGGAGAGGCCTCAATCACTGCTCAGACCTTCGAACCTGTGTCAGGGCTTGAAGAACCCAGGAAGGAGTCTGACTGAATGAATCATGGCCACTTGGGACACTCATTCTCAATGGGGTTGAAAACCAGTAGTGACAAGGAACTCTCCCTGCCAAGGAACAAGTTCTGTGTGTCCCACAGAAACAATGAATAGCAACTGTCAGATCTCAGTTCCCTCACGTGTGAAGACAGGTTAATGCAGGTTTTAGCCCTTGTTCCCCTCCCCTGTGTGTTGTAAATGGAAGTTTAGATATAGGACCAGCTCACTGAGTTTTGAATTGCAGCTCTGTCACTTACTAGCTATGTGACCTTGCACAAGGTACCTAAACTCTCTGTTCAGTTTTCTCATCATTTGCAAAAATGGGAATAACCAAACTTGATGTATGGGACTGTCAGTTTTTTGTTTTTTGTTTTTTGGGGGTTTTTTGTTTTTTGTTTTTTGGTTTTGTTTTGTTTTGTTTTGTTTTGTTTTGTTTTGAGACAGGGTCTTGCTCCATGGTCCAGGCTGGTCCTGAACTCACTACGGAGCTCAGGCTGGCCTTGAACTTCCAACAGACCTCTTGCCTCAGCCTCCTGAGTGCTGGGATTACAGACATGCAGCACCATGCCTGGCTTATGTGGTGCCGGGGAATTGAACTCAGGGCCTTTTGCTTGTAAAGCAAGCATTCTACTTTCTGGGCTATTCCTTCAGCCCTGTTGTCAGTATTAAAGATAAGATGAATAGTAAATAGGAGTAGCTACTATTAAAATGATAACACACTTGGAGTTAGAGATCTGGGTTCCAATCTAACAGTGTGACACATGCCAGCTATGTGACCTTGAGAAAGCAATGTAATTTCCCTAAGACTCTGTTTCCATTCTGAGAAGTCAGCATTTCCATGGCACCTACCTGGAAGGACTGTTGCAAAGGTTAGATGTACCTGTGTGCCTGGCCAGGACCGTGCTACATGTGTGGATGAGGATCAGTACCTGGATTCTATACACATGTTCCTGTGATCCAAGGTCTTCGTCTCCACCAGTGTGGATGATTTAATTCACTTTGTGGAGTCAGATGTCAAGTGAGTTAACCAAGTAAAACAGCATTGAGCTGAAAACTCTGTGGCACTGGTGCTTGAGGTCTCAGCTCGAAAACTTGGCCTAAGGTTCCCTTCCACATTCAGTGGGAGTATGAGGGTGGGAGTGTACAGGGGACTGATCCAGGAGTGCTCTGTTACTGAGCTACATCCCTAGCCCCCTTTTTTATTTTAATTTGAGACAGAGTCTCTCTAGGTTGCCAAGGCCTCAAACTTGAAATCCTCTTGCCTCAGCCTCCCTAGTACTGGGATTTCAGGAGTGTGCTCTTGCACTCAGCATGAGACATTCTGGTTTGTTTTCATTACTGGGAACTGAACCAAGAACCCATGCATGTTAGACAAATAGTCTACCGCTGAGATACACCCCGTATGTGAATCCTTAGAAAGAAGAAACTGAATCGCTGACCTTTTTATGTAGCCCATTAACTGCTACCTTAAGGTATCATCCTTCTTCATAGTCAGGGGAAGGTGGGAGGAAGGGTGCCGGGCCTGGAGTAACAAGCAACAAAGGGAAAGAAAGAGAGGGCATGGAAGGAAGAGAAAAAAGAAAACAGGAAGGAAGAAAAGGAGAAGGCAGGGAGGGAGAAAGGAAGGGAGATGGAGGAGGAAAAAAGAAACATAGGAATGAAGGAAGAAAGTTGGATCAAAAAGAAACGGCCCCAAAATATACAATCTGGGTTTTTTTTTAGATTGATACATGACAATTTAAAGTGTGGCACAACTAATCAGCTCTTACATTTTATAATAGAATATAATTTACAAAGTGATTTCACATTAACTTATCAGAAACTATTCTCCTAGCAAGAGTGGGGTAGCAAAAACTATTGCCCCCATTTTAACTTTTTTTCTCATATTTATTATTTTTATTAGTAAATATAATACATACAATACACAATAAATATTTCTTGAAAAATTGGTGCATGCACATATCAAATACCATTGATTTTTATTTCCCTGACCCCAGTTTTGAAATAAGAGGGTATTAAGTTTAGACGGGTTGAATGGTTTTCCCAGCCCATATGGCTTTGAAGAGGCAAGAAGGAACTAGAACTCCAGCCCAGCCACTCACTGCAGAGCGTGCCCAGAATAGTCTCTTTGAAAGTATTACAGGTCCAGTCCACACAGGGTGTTCTCTCACTGGGATCTGGGTCCCCACAACTGGAGCCCAGCCTGTCCCAACCCAACATAACAAGCCGTGCATTCTAGCTCATCCTTATAATTCCCAACTATCTCTAACCTCGAACCTGACCCTCGATCTGTCTGTGACAACACAACCATCTCAGGACCTGGCCCGGAGTGTAGTGCCAGGTGGCTTGATGGAGACTGTGACCCAGGTGATAAATGCAGCTGAGTGACCGGCAAGTCTATATTTGGTGATCCACCTTCAATGACCCTTGCCAGTTCCAGGAAACACTGATAAACAAATAACCCATCTCTTGGTATCATGCCAGGGCAAACTCACATCAGAGCCTGGAGTGTTGAGACACAGGAATTCCAAAGCAATGTGGAGGTTGAAAAGATTATGCTTTGAAGCCAGGACCTCAATGTGATTTAAATCACTGCAACTTAATTAGCTCATTGGTGCTGTTTGAATAGCCTGAAATAAAGAGGTTAACAATGCCTTACCTTTGAGCAGCTTCTCAAGACTCCTGTAAATTCCATCGCCTTTTCAGGACCTTCCCAACGATCCTATACAATAGACAATATTGTCAACATTTTTCACTCTTCAAGGTCATAAGGTCATGATTAAAATTCATATGTTTGAATTCAAGATGCTCTGAAACACCTTTTGAGTTTTGGCCTGCAGGGACTAGAAGAAAAAATCAGAGATATTTTCTGTATTTAGGCTCCATTGCCAAATCCTCATGTTTAGAAATAGATCTAAGTATCTGTTAATACTTGCAGATTTCTATGTTGGATTTTAAACCTTGATGTGTGCATGTCAGATATTTACGATCACTTAAAAAACAAGCTCTGCTAAGATACATTAGAGTGTGAAGAAGTTATCTGTAATCTTATCATCATTTCAAAAGGTATGTCTGAGCAATGGTTGAATGAACATACATTCACACCATACACACACACACACACACATACACATACGTGTAAACATGCTACCCATCCCCCAGGAGGGGTATCTGTCTCCCACCAACTTGCAGGATGTGCCATTGAAATCTCCACTGAAAATATGAAAGGAGAAATTTGACCTGAGGTTGTTTTCATTGAAAATTTTCACATCATTAATTTCACAAGCATCACTGTCATGTTCCTGGGTAAAATCTAACACATTTCTTCTCTTTCATATAATATGTTGAAACTCAGGACCAAAATGAACATGAACAAAAGTATGTGATTCTGCTTTTTTCAAGAAAATGTATTATTCTTCATAAGAGACAAATGGGTCTTGAAAAAAAAAGAAATTGGCTAAGAAAATATCTCCAAATGTTTCCTTTTTATATCTCATCTGGGTTGTAGATGAGGGGCTGAGATAATCTTAAACATTTATTCCAAACATAAAACTCTATCTTCAACTATTTAGGCTTTTTAAGGGCATATTAATTTTTTATGCCTTTTTCTTTTTTTCTGCCTGAAATATCTTTTCTATTTCCTCCATCTGCCAAACTCCTATTTATTCTCCATAATCCTATTTGAATGTAACATTTTCTGGGACTCTCCAAAAACAGTGCCATCCCCTCATTTGAGTTTCCATACACTTCTCACACAACTCTTCCACTTTCCAAAGTACTTTTCTTCCTGCCTATCTTAATGCCAGGGAACTGAAACTACTCATTTTTGTAAGTTCTTCTCCTCCTTGACTAACCGATGAGCAATTAGTACAGTGCTTGATACAGGATAGTCAGAAAGTGAATGAATGAATGAATGCAGGCTTGACTCCAAACTTTTCAAGTCTATTATTCTTTCTATTACACTGAACAACCTGCCCTAGACGAATATGAACGCTAAATGTTTCCCATTTTGAAGTTGTTTTCTAAAATTTTACTAGATAAACAGAAGAGCTTTCTTTGACGAGGAGGAGGACAAGATATTCCTACCTAACCTCACAACTTTTCTAAGCAGGAAGCGCTCTGACGGGACCGGAACATTCCCATTTAGTCCCAGTGTCAGGCTCAGTGGTCTGTTTGCTATTTACCTTTTCGTTTCTTAGCAAAAACTGTCTTTGTTATGAGACTCTGAGACACAATCCGGAGCAGTTGACCCAGGAGGGCTTAGTGTTAATCGCCAACTATTATAAGAAAATGACTAGCTTCCCAGAAGGGAGAGAGAAGGTCAGAAGCAGCCACTTGTAATGGCCTGATAGTGAGTGCTTAGTGTCAATGACAAGATGACACAACCAGGCTTCTCAGAAACCGAAGGATGCCAGTGAAAACTCTGCCCTCCATCTAGCTAGCAGGACTTCAGATTTTTCATAAAATAGCATCAGCTTATTTCTGTTCTGCTCTGCATAAGAGAAAACCTTGAATTTATATTTAAAAGTCTGGGAAAAGTGTTAATGATGTCATTGTTCTGCATGTTGTACTGGAGATGGAACCCACAACTTTCACACTGAGCTACATCTCCAGCTCCACCTTTTTTTAAATTTTGAGATAGAGTTTTGTTAAGTCACTAAGTGCCCCAAATAGGTTCTAACTTGTGATCCTCCTTCTTCTGCCTCCTACAGTGCTTGTATTATAGGCAGAAAATTACTTTTTAAAATCCTCTTCTTCGGTTACTCTCAATCATAACATTTCTAGTTAAAAGTCTAAGCAGATGTTTCAAAAGGAATATACTCCCAGAGTGCAGGTGATGCGTCCACACCATCACTTGGCTCTTGTCGGGGCTGCGGACTTTCTCTGCTCACAGTCCCTACCTGCGCACTGTGTCATTTGGTCCTCTACTCAACATTTGGAAGTAACTGGGAAGAGCACGGCTCTCTTCAGCTTCCCCACCATGCCCAGCAAGCTGAGAGCAGCCCTGAAAGCCCCGCAAGGGTCTCCAGCTGATCGACCCAGGATAAGGCCAATATATTTTGTTGCCTGAGTGATAACATTCTCCAAAAAGAATGCATGAAGGTGAGAAATAAATCTGAACAAGAGATTTTACACATTACGTGTAGTAAGCTAAGAACTTGCTATCCAAAGGGTAGTCCATGATTCGTGACCTCAACCCTGCCTGACCCCAGACCTACAGAAACTGCATTTTAGAAAGACTTTGAAGGTGACTCCAGAGGACCCGAGCTAGGCAAGACAATAATACTATTTTCAGAGGTATTTTTTAAAATTTAGATAAACAAGGATAATAATATTTATATATACTTTTATGCACACACAAAGAAGCCATCCATTCCTCCCAGGAACCCTGTGAAATACGTAAGAGCAGATGAGGGTATAAAAATTTAATAAAAGAGGAAACTGTATTCCAGAGTGATAACATTACCACCCAAAACCACCGAGTGCCTCAGCTACCTACAGATAGTAGCTATGTGCTGAATGAATGAATGGAGGAATGGAGGAATGCTGAACCCTGAAACAGGTGAGCTGGGTCCTGGTCTTCAGATTACTGCACTAGTAGGGACTGCTTAACTTCTGACGTTACCTAAAATCTACGGTACGTTCTTTAAATCCTCTTAGATTTGACATCGGTCAGAGTCTTCGGGATGCCGAACTGGGGCGGAGGAGCAAAATGCGGAGCGTGCGAAAAGACGGTCTACCACGCGGAAGAAATCCAGTGCAACGGCCGGAGCTTCCACAAGACCTGCTTCCACTGCAGTGAGTCGGGCGGCCGCGGGCGCCGCGGCAGGGAGGGCGGTCCAGGCTCCCGCCGACCCGCCGGCACGCTGTGGTTCTCACGGTGTGCGCAGCTTGCAGGAGTCCGACCCGGGAGCTAGCGAGAGCCGCCAGCCTTGGGCCCCGCTGGAGAAGGGGCAGCGCTCGGCCAGCGCCCCCTCTCCAACCGTGCACCAGCTCCCAGGGCATCTCCCTGCGTCTCCAAGTCAGGACCCGCTGGCCTGCCTCTGCTCTGTGGGAAAACCTCGACGGGGGAGCGACATTTGCCAACGGTGGCCCGGTAGAGAAAGAAGGCCAGCGATGTTCTGAAGCCAAAGTGCATTTGGCTTTTGGGCTGCCACACCGGCCAGCTGTCACTGAAGCCAGCTGTGACCTGGCTTTCCTAAGAAAGAGCTTATGTCAGGCAGAGGGCAGCATGCGTTCTTTGCTTAGGCCCCAGCAATCTCCGGAGGAATTCTTCCCCGTCAACAGCCAGACAGATTTACAAATGTCAAAACAGGGGGAGACGCCGAGCCAGTGGTCTACCGGGAAGTCTGGAAGTAACTTAGGACAAACCATTTCCCCTCTCTAAACCCAAGCCACATGCACCTGCAGCAGAGCCGCGAGGCTGAACCTGCCGGCTCCCGCCCTTCTCTACTAGCTAGTTCGGTCTGAGCCAGCCAGCCCCACCGTGTGAGGGCTGCTTACCTCCTCTGCCCCCTCCCCGGGTCGGGCTTCAGGGCTAGCTTGGCTGGACATTTGGCAGTCTCCTCCCTTCCTGGTGCCTCAGCCCCTCTCACCACACCGCTGTGCCCCCGCCTAAAGGGCCACGAGCCGTCAGTGGAGCTCCGGACAGTTTCCGACAGAACTTGCAGGGCTGGGCTCCATCGGCTAGGGCAGGATGATGCTCCATCCTGTGCCGCCAGGTATAGGTAACGTGTCAGCTGCAAAGATCCCTTATCTCCCATACAAACATAGCGATCATCAAAGAAAAAGGGGAAACACGGCTGAGTGTTTGGGTTAGTGGGCTTACTGATGCTTTGGGTTTTAATGATGCATAATTACTTTTAAATCATCTTATAGATTCCTCAGAGTTCTCATTATTATTCATTACTATTACAATTACCCCCAAATTCATTCATTAGAAGACAGTTCATTCCAGAATCCTCTGGCTTTTGTCCAAAAATGGCTAGTGGTCTTTAAAAAGATCAAGAATGAGGAATATGATAAAAAATATTAGAATTGATTCTAATTGTGGGCTGCATTACAGTGTACTGGCTCTGTTCTGTATGCTGCGGAAGTTATTTTACCATTTCGTGCCTTGGTTTTCCCATCTGTAAAATGGAGATGGTTTTTCTACCACACAATCTTACAAAAGGAAACTTGATCGGGGGCTTTTGGTTTGCAAATAAAGCCCACTAGTCTTTTAGCTCCTTTGATTGATGTAATTTTTTAAATTTTCACTCTAAAATTTTTATGTAAATGTGAATGAACGACAGAGTTAATGACATATAGACATGCAACTTGAGAATTTGTGCTCAGATGTGTCTTACCTGACCACTTCTCCCTCTCCTAACTTCCTTCTCCACCCGCTCCCATTCTCAGTCTCTTCCCTCTCCTAGCACTCTGTTACATTTCCAGGACATTCTGTTCCCCAAAACTGAAATTTACACTGCTCAGATCCCTCTTACATGTCCTAAACAGAGTGCACTATCAAATGCTCACATCCCTGCTACATGGTCAGACAAGGCATCTTCTTGCTACCTGTAAACAAATGGTTGAGTAACCTCCCTCCCACGGGCCCCACAGCCATTAACTCTTTACTAATTCTACCTCAGTTACAACTCAGCTGCTTCCTCTACTCCTTTATTCAATTATCTTAACAACAAGATATTACTTGAGGAAGATATATCCTGTAACAGCCTCATTCTATACTGGGTTGTTCATAAAGATCACTTAATGGAGGGTTTTTTTAGGAAGCAAACAAGCTTGGTGCCCATGTTCAATTTTTCTTAGCATTTTACCTCACTGTTATAAGCACTGAACATCACTATGAACAAGCTTTAAGGATACTGTTGCACAGTAATACAAAAAGTTAAGTATTTTAAAGCTGCCTTGCACTAAAAACATAACTTCTTGTTGAGATACAATTTCTGGGTGTTAGCCTCCTCGTCAGGTAGAAAACAAGGCATGCCAGGCATGGTGACATGGGCCTGTAATCCTAGCACTCTGAGAAGGTCATGGGTTTGAGCTCTGCTTGGGCAACCTAGTAACTTGTCTCAAATAAACAATAAAAAGGGGGTGGGGATACAGCTCAGTGTGAAGGGTCTGGGTCCAAGTCCTAGTACTACAGAGAGAAAGAGAGAGAGGGAGGGAGAGAGAGAGAGAGAGAGAGAGAGAGAGAGAGAGAGAGAGAGAAGGAAAGAAAGGAAAGGAAAGGAAAGGAAAGGAAAGGAAAGGAAAGGAAAGGAAAGGAAAGGAAAGGAAGGGAGGGCTGCTTCTCAAAGGACTTAGACATAAATGAAAGTGAGCGTTCTGCAAAGCTGAGTTGGATACCCCAAAAGTGACTTTGATGGCAAGAAAAATGCAAAGAAAGAACTAGATAGAATTGTTCCCCCACATAAGATTAGAAAATGCATATTTCCAAATCAATATATTATTATGTATTTGTTAAATGTCAGACGATATTTGACATTTTCATTTACATCTTTAAAGATTATTTCTTTGCATTTGTTAAATAACAAATGTCTTTCTGTAAATTTTCTCTTTGGGAAAGTGGGGAATTGACTGACTTATCTTTGGGGCTACATCTCGTGAGGTAGCATACAGTGACCACAAAGTTTGAGCCAATGGAAGCATAAGATATCTGTGAGTGACATATGTGAGCCAGATCTGCCCCTTCCACCTCCTCTTTGCTTCCAGAACTGGACTCAAGTTGGTTTCACTGTCCAATGTCTCTTCAAGTATCACAGTGCCCTTCAAAGGCCATGATAATAAGCACAGAAACTGCTCAGTCCTGATTTCTATATGATTAGGGAAAAAATAAACTCCTTTATTGCCTTATCCCCACACTGCCCCCACCACATGTTGTACCCAGGAAGACACTGCCCTTTTCCTACTGGGTTCATTGAAGACATCACCTTCCGTCTCTGCACACCAATTTCCTCATCTGTGAAGCTGGAACTTTCTTAGAGTCTACAGCTCAGGACAGATGCTTGATTAGGAAACAAAGATGTATTCCAAGCATAGTATTGGGGGGTGCAGAAAAGGGAGGAAGGATCTCAATCCCAGCCCCTGACCTCTGATCTCAACAGTGGCCTGTAGGAAAGCTCTCGACAGCACCACGGTAGCAGCTCACGAGTCAGAGATCTACTGCAAGGTCTGCTATGGGCGCAGGTACGGCCCCAAGGGGATCGGGTACGGACAAGGCGCTGGCTGTCTCAGCACGGACACGGGAGAGCACCTCGGCCTGCAGTTCCAACAGTGAGTTACTGCCATGCCATGCTTTCCTCCCTGTTAGAGTTTCCAATTACCAGGACAGTTCACTCTGTTCCCATAGCAACATTTTCTGGAAGTGGGAGAATGGACTGTATTGTTGACTTGCCAACAATGGGGATCCTCACTCCCACCAAGTTCTAACAATGTGTCATCTCTCCAAAGGCTGTCTTTAAATTATCTGCCTTTCTAAAGAGCAATTACTTTTACACGGTGGCTCTTGCTTTGCATGCTAAGAGAAAAGGCAGAATGTGTGGATGTTCCCTTGTTTGACCTTTGCAAAGCTGCACTGACTTTTTCCTTCCGTTTTGAGTTTCTCTGTAAATCATATACATTTGGCAGGGAAGTTATTGGCCATTCTGTGTGTGCCTGTCACTAGAAGATTTCTCCCCCTTGGCGGTAAGATGACTAATGTCTGCTCGGCAGGGAAAGGGGTCTAAGGAATGGGCTGAGCCTCAGGAGTAAACAAGCAATTATAATTGTTCTGCAGATCTCCCTAGCTACCAGTTGCCCCTATGCTGCGGGATTCACCCCAGCCCTGCTCTCAGGAAGTGGGACATTACAATGGCTAACTGCATCTACCAGTCTGATCCCCTTTTTTGATCACATTTCTCTCCAGCCTGGAAGTCACTGGCCTGCAGCCGATGTCAGGTCAGCTGGTACCTGGCTTAACTCTACAGTAGGACTGGCCAGAAAGGCCCAGCTAGCCAGAGGAAGGTTCTGTGGATGGCTCCCCTCCTGAGCACTTAAATGGTCTAGAATCATCTGGTCCCTTTAGGAAAGAAGCCCTGCTACACAGCCTGGGACACTAGAGGGATGTGATTACTCTCTGAAGGCACCAACTTCTCTTTATTAATTTTTCTCATCACTTTATCTCAACTACAGACTTTTTTTTAGTGGTACTGGTTCTACATCCCCAGCATTTCCCCACTTTATTTTGCTTTATTTTACTTTTTAATTTTGAGATGTCTCACTAAGTTGCTCAGTTGCCCAGGCGGGCTCATATTTAAAATCCTTCTGCCTTATCCTCCCAGAGTGCTGAGACTACAAGTGTGTGCCACCACACCTGGCTAGTAAATTTTCTTAGAGACATACCAACTGCATTCTCTACCTAGCATTATCTAAAACACATTTTTCATTACCTAAAGCTCACTTTCTCAAAATAGGGCTTTTTTTTTGTAGCTGCCCAAAGAGTGACAAAAATGCAAAGACCTGGGGTCTCATCTCATGCCACCAGTCATGGCATGGCCTTGGGCAGTTACTCCTTTGCCCCTGCCCTCCTCCAGCACTGAGTACTTCACAGGGCAGTGGTACATGTCAAGTGAAAGAATGTACAAGAAAACATGAAAGATATAAGGACACAAGGGGCTAGCACTGTGTTTCTACTTTGGACATTGCTCTCATGGAGACAAGTGGCTTTGGGTGCAGAACAGCTTGAATCGTGACAAGGTATGCATCAGCACTAACAGTCAGATTCTATCTTGCCCTAGAATTTTTACAAAAAAGATAATGTAGGCAAACATACACAGAACACTTGCCAAATGCCTTACAACACAAAGGATGTTTACTCCCTTATTTTTAATGTTTATGAGCTCCTACATGCCAGGTAGGCACTGGGGCTTTTACATGTCACCTCATTTAACCCTCTCAACAACCTTGTAAGAAAAGCACTGTGATTATCTCTGCTTTTCAGATGAGACAGACAGACTCACAGAGAAGTGAGGTCACTCACTTGAGATCACCCAGTTTCTTCTGTGTGTCGGGGGGAGGTGGTTTCCACATTTCATGTGTTTATTGCCACCAGGTCCCCCAAGACAGCACGTGCAGCCACCACAAGCAACCCTTCCAAGTTCACTGCGAAGTTTGGAGAGTCAGAAAAGTGTCCTCGATGTGGAAAGTCAGTCTATGCTGCTGAGAAGGTCATGGGAGGGGGTAAGGTGAGGCTTTCTGTGCGAGCCAAATGGGACTTGGTCATTTCCACTGGATCAGGAGAAAGAAATGAAATGTAGGACTGTGGGCAGGTGGGCAGGAGGGCAGACCTGTCACTTGCCATAGCTCCCGGAACAACTTTACAAGGTAGCATCAAAAATGTAGTTAATGTTTTTTTTAACTATTATCCCAATGAAAGACACATTGCTATTTATCCCCCTCCAAACACCCCCACACCCCACTTCAAACACACTTATCCCATCATCATAACTTTGGAAGCAGTTCTAGATGTGCTCTTTGAATGAGCATATTTACTTGAACCATCATGGCTGCCTTGATGTCCTGAATCAATTTAAAATGTTTACCTTTCATGGTCATTTTAACTTTGGGGAAAAGCCACGGCTGCATGGCTTTGGACTGGTAAATATGGTGGGTGAGGACACACCATGTGTTTTTATGATCTTTCCTTTTCATTGGATGGCATTCGGCAGCAGCATTCACTGAATTTTTTTTTTAACCACACCTTGCAAAGACATTCATGAAAAAGTGTGTTCACTGTGAGGAGTGCTGTGAGGGGATTAATGGCAGCGTGTCTTTTATTATAAGATGCTTTTAATAAAACATTCACCATAAATTTTGATCACCCCATGTAGATACCACTTATCCTCATTTACCTTCCTGGGTTGTGACTGTCAGTGCCTTTTGAAAGCTAGCACTGGAACAGTTTGCTGCCATAAGTATTAACCTACTAGGATGAAGATACTGAGCTAAAAGCTCTGAGGATACAAGAGCACACAACACCTGTGCCCTTCGGTGTCCAAAATCCTTTCAGAAAGACGTCAGCCGTGGGAGCCAGTCACCACTGTATAACTTCATCTTCTCCCAGCATCACACAACCACCACCTCAGAGCACAGGAGGCATGCTGATTTACAAATGTCCTGGGTCTCAGGAAAGTCATCAACTGTCCAAGACAGTCACGCCTGCTGTTCTGTGAGCTCTGATTTCCATAAGGCAGAAATGCCGTGGAGACTTGCAAGTAGAGGCTAGAGGCTGTCTTTTCACGAAGGCCAGCCCTTTGCGGAGTCCTCACGAGAACTCCAGGCTTTGCCTGTGAGATCCGCAATGTGCAGGAGGGAGGCACTCGTCAGGACAACCCAAGCATGTAACTCTGTGCCATGGGAATGCAGAGGTAAAGCAAGGCTGACTATCCCACAACTGCCTGCTTCTTCAATTTTACTTTTCCTTCATCTTTATATTCAACAGCAACATTCCCTACTGCCCCAAGTTCTTTACTGACCAGTGTGTTCCTGGGATCATTTCATCACAGGGAAACTGTGCAAATCGTCATGATTAGCCCATCTGCAGGATTCTGAGAATTCCTGGCCAATGCCGTTGCATTGCATCTTCTCCAAATGCCTGAAAAGATTTTTCTAGAGTCTCATTAAGTTAGGGAAAGGCTAAGACAGTGGAACTCTTTTGCATGCTGCTGTCCAGGGACCATGAACTAGAAGTAGACTGTGCTGTCCACTCCCTGATATACAACTCTCCTGTGCCCCTCAGCCTTGGCACAAGACCTGTTTCCGCTGCGCCATCTGTGGGAAGAGTCTGGAGTCCACAAATGTCACAGACAAAGATGGGGAACTGTATTGTAAAGGTAAGTGGGTCCAGAGACATTCCGGAGGCTTGTTTTTCCAAGGAGAGGCCCTTGGCAGGGAATTGTGTCTGTGTCTAAAGTCCTGCCAGTATCAACCAGGGGAGGGAGCAAAACTGCTTGTCAAAAACTGACCTAGCTCTGGACCTCCCCACCAGAGCACTGGCAGAGACCAGAGCTCTGCAGATACTCAGCTATTCAGGTAGTGAGCACTGAAAAAAAGGAACAGTGCCTTGCAAGAGGCCTTACACCTGGACCAATTTTTCTCTCTACATTCGAGGCAGACATCAGTGACTGGGGAAGAACTCAGTTGGGCTTCACTAGAGTTATTAAGGCATGTCTCTCCCCTCTTCTTCCCTCCCTCCATCATTGCTCCTGTCTCCCTCCCTGCTTCCGACACTTCTATTTCTGAGGTAACATGTCACTTAGGGCTCACAGGGACAGAATTGGCTTTTCTTCTGGTCCTTGCAGCTCCGTCCTACTATCTCCATAAACTCTTGGTCTTGTTCAGTTACGACAGTCAGTTCTCCCTGATACAATGAAAAGACAGAATGCACTAGGGCCAAGGCCATGTGGCTCCAATCCAGAGCTTCTCTGGGCCCAGTCTGTAGCACAGTGGAGCATCATCACTTAATGATGGTAGCTCAGGAATCTCTAAATTTATTTGACTGTTTTGTCACAGAGATCAAGCCTAGGGCCTTTCCTCTGAGCTATATTCCTGGCTCATTTTGATTTTGATTTCTGAGACAGGGTCTCATTAAGTTGCTAAGTTGTCCAGGCTGGGCCCAAACGTGCAATCCTCCCACCTCAGCCTCACAGAGTGCTGGGATCATAGACCCACACCACCAGGCTTGGCTAAGATTCTCTAAATTTATTTCGTGGAATTGAGTCAAGGGAGCAATGGGAAGGGAATTAAGAGGGCATTTTTAATTATGATTATAGGTTTCCAACACGTTTACCATGGTGAGACAGGATGGGACTCACTATCTGACCGGCAGTTGCCGCCCCTTAGCAGTAGTGGATATAGAATCCACAGCCTTCACAAGCCATAACACCCTAAAATCTGCTGTTGTCAGCAAGATTAACACATAAATCACATTTGTGCGTGAAGAGACTTAAAGCAGAGGAACATTCACAGAGCAGCTGCTTGCAAAGAGCAAGCGATCAGTTTTGTGTGGTGGAGAAGGCTTCTCAGGAGAGATGCTTTCTCTGGGTTGAAAGGCTGAATCGTGGGTTTGAGAAAGGAAATTTCAAGAACAGGAAGTGAGGCCGTCATGGCACATTCCAGAAGCTGCAAGTGGTTCCATGTGCCTGGAGTGTAGGAGGCAGGAGGTAGCGGGGACAAGGCTGGGCTCCCAACCCAAGGTCAGAGTAGGTCAAGTGAGAAGATGACTGAGCAAGGCAAAGGGCAAAGAAGTATGATTCAATTTATGTAAAAATTAACTTGTGCATATTTATGAGAAGCTTGTCTCTGATAGGACTTTGCCCATGCAAAAGGAAGTGAAATAAAGGTGCTAATCAACATATTCTCTCTCTCATCTCCTTCTCATTCACAGTTTGCTATGCCAAAAACTTTGGCCCAACAGGCATCGGGTTTGGAGGCCTTACACAACAGGTAGAAAAGAAAGAGTGAAAAGGTGCATCCCTCCTCTCTTCCAGCCCGAAGCGCCGCCAAGTCGCCAAGCAATGGCACAGATGAAAAGGTTTCCCAGGCAGGCTCGTTTGTAGTTAAGACAACAGCGTTTACTTCAGAATTGACCATAGGCTTCAACCAAAATGAGGTGGGATGTGTGGGGAACCGTTAGAAGAAATGATTTAAAATTTAATCTGTAACAAATGCTTTATTATTTACAACTATTGGGGTGGGAGAGGCAACAAATAAATGTTTTAGTGATACCATGTATGTGTTTGGACACTTCTTTTTAAGGTTTTTTTGTTTGTTTGCTTGTTTTGAGACAGGGTCTCACTCTGTAGGCCAGGCTGGTCCGGAAGTCACTATGGCTAGCCTGGATTCATGGTAATGCTCCTGCCTCAGGCTCCCGAGTGCCGGGATTACAGGCGTGCACCACCACACCAAGCTTTATGTGGTGCTGGGAATCAAACTCAGGGCCTTATACTTGTTAGGAAAGCTCTTTCACTGTTGTGCCATTCCTCCAGCCCCACACTTCTTTTTTTCCTTTGGAAAGGGAAATTTTTTCAAAAAACTGAATTAGCTCCAAAACTTGCTGCAGGAAATGAATCTGGACATCAGCTGAGAAAGGAGAAGAAAGAAACAACAGGCCAAGAAAATGGACTTCCGGAATTTGTGACTTGAGCTGCTTTCTAGAAAGTGCTATAAGCAGGGAAGAGACTGTGCGGGAGAACACTAAGAACACGACAGTGAATTCTAAAAGGAAAATCAAAACTAATAAAATTGCTGGAGTTTATTCCTTTGTCTTATCATGAGCTTCACAATATTACACAATTTGTGAAAACTAAGGAGTAACAAGAAAGCATGACATTTGCTTCTGTACTGTAAACGGCATGAGGGTGATCTTCTGTTATGCTAGGACAATTCCCTGGGGCTTAGCAATTTTTAAAAACTTCTCCATCAACTTGCCAGCCTCCCAAAAGGAACGCAGCCAATTAGGGGTGTCTTTCTTTGCCTCCTCAGCAAGTCTCAGCTGCTCGACTGCTCCTATTTTTAACAGCCACACCATTTCTCCCACCTCCGTGTAATGGTGAATTATTTGGAGCAAATAAAAATTTACTCAGAAAAGCTATAAAACACTAAACTATGGATTTTTCTATGTACCAAATCCCCAAAAAGGTGGTGCTTAAAATGAATAATTATTCAGTGTTGCTTAATATGCTGCCTTGGACAAATCCTGTGTGACTTTCTGCTGCAGTTCACAATTATTCGCCCCACCACTTGTGTCCCTAGATTAAGGCTAAAAACCACAGGCATCCTTAGGATGGCCCTCTCCCTCCCCTTCCTTTCCTTAGTCCCCAAGGTTCCTTGGTTATGATCTCAAAAGTATGTCTAAAACATGCCCCCTCCATTCCTACTCTTTGGTGAATGTATTAGTTGCTGGGGATGACTCAATAGTGTCACAACCTTGGTGGCTTAAGAGAAATATTCTCACAGTCCTAGAGGCTGGAAGTCCAGGACCAAGATGACCAATATACTTGGCTCTTTCTGGAGCCCTTTTCCTTGGCTATGGACGGCCATATTGTGTCTTTACATGGTCTTCTGTGTTGTGTTTCCTAAGCTTCTCCTTTTAATGACACTAATCACATTGGATTGGGGACAACCTATATGGCTTTCTTTAACTTTAACCATCTCTTTCAAGGTCCTGCCTCCAAACACAGTCACATCTAGAGTGGGTTAGGACTCCACGTTAAGAATTTTAGGGAGACAATTTTAATAAATTGACCTCCACCTTACTCACTCACTTAGTTTACACTAGTTTCAGCTACACTCAAAAATCTGAACCTTTCTTAATGCCTAGTGCACTCACCATCATGCCTTTGCTAATACTGTTCCCTCTGCCCAGAATCCCTAGAAACTGGACCCTCCCCACCCCATCTTTTCCCTACTCCCAATTCGTTAAACTATTAATCAAGTCACAGGTCCTTTGTAATAAAAGTTCTGAACTACTGGAGAAGAATGAGTCCACATCTGTGATCCCATAGCTGGCATCTGAAACACAGCCCTGACTCACTACATGAAATTTTGAATTCCCAGTTGCCTCCTTGCTAGAATGTGACATGTTTGAATTCACAGGGACCAACAAATAGTAAGCACTTAACATCTGTTGAATGAATACAAGTGGGAGAAAATGTAAGCCCAATTAAACATCCTACCAGAATATGAAAGAAGATATTACTACAACTGCAAAGAAGGAACTTAAAAAATACAACAAAAGAAGCGCCTCATTGTGGCCCAGCAATATTAAGTTTCTTTTCTGCAGCCTAGGTACACTATTCTACTACATTTCCCAGACTGCCCTATAGATGACTAGGACATATGACTGGGTCTGACAATGGAGTCTTGACTCTCAAGATTTCTGGTAAGAGTCTAGTCTCTGCGTACTTGTTGAAAATCAGAGTTACAAATACAATATTGATCACCTTATATTTTGGTTAAAAATATGTTTTTTAGACAAATTAATTCAAATATTGACTCAACAGTATATATGTGTAAGACTAATCTAAATGATTGAAAGCAAGAAGTGGGACTCCTACTCTGTATCTATGTGACCTTAGGGAAGATAACTTCTTTTGTGTTTTGTTTCCTTACCCACAAAAACTTTTTGTAAAAGGAGAAAAGACCCTTGAGGAATTGAAAGGTTAATGTGATTAGAGCAAAAAGTGGTTCAGAGTCAGGTTTGTAAAAAGGAACACAGTTGCATTGCCAGGGTCTTGCTGGTCATAATTTTAGTTTTTACATGAAAGAAATAGGAGTCCAGGGAAAGATTTACAGTGAAAAGGTGACATACCCAGGGATAGTACACCATGAAATAAAAATTCAGAATAAAGGAAATCAGTAACTACAATCACACTACTCTAATATTTTGATGGTGCTCTACTTTGGATCTGAAGTGTCCCCCAAAAGCCTCATGATGTATTTGAATGTAGTGGGATTCTTATGGAACAACGTGTTATAGGGATGTGGGACCTGGTTAGAAGGAACAGATGCCTGGGATTTGAACTGGAAAGATTCTATCAACTTGTTGGGACTGGGAGGGGCGGGTGCCAAAGGAAGAACTTTCAATTGTGTATTGTTGACTTGTGGGCCAGGAAGTGAGGGAGTTGCCCACTCTGTGAGGGAAGGGCCCAACTGGCAGCTATACTAAGCAAAGGAAGGAAGAAGAAACGTTGTCACAGCTTCTTATGGGAAAGCTCTAGCCTCCCTGGAGTCTCCACATATCAACCCATTGCTCACTTTGCTCCTGCTTCACTTGGTCTCTGGCGTTCAGCCTTTGTGGCTGTCATCTGCTCATGAATGAATTATGTGAGACCTTCTGAAACTGTGAGCAAAATAAATCTTTCCTCACTTAGATTGTGGATGTCAAGTATTCTGTTTCAGCAACAAAACAAGTAACTAAGACTTAAGGCAATAAGTAAAAATAGAAATTAAGACTTCCTACGCTCAATTTTCTAAATTAGGTGGGAAATGAAATTAAAGCTTGCTTACTGCTGTTAACAAAAATCTCAATTCATTTTTAAGATCGTAAATTAGTTTATGTGATATGAATATCTTTTCTCAATTTAAGATTTTAAAAGTGTTAAGACAGGGCTGGAAGAATAGCTCAGTGGTTAAAACACTTGCTAGCAAGGGCTAAGTACCTGTAATTCCCCCACATCACCTAAACTGGGTGTGGCGACACATTCCTGCAATCCCAGCACTCAGGAGGCCAAGGTAGGAAGATTGCCATGAGTCCAAGGCCAGCCTCGGCTACATAGTGATTTCAGGACCAGCTTGGACTATAAGAGTGAGACCGTGTCTCAAATAAACAAACAAATAAATGAATGAATAAATAAAGTGTTAAGTGTCAAACACTATGTCTCAATTACAAAAAAATTTATTGAGGGTGAAAGCAAAACAGATACACCTGTTTAAATATTTTTTACATATTTATAGATACAACAATGACAAATAACTTATCAAAAATTACAAGTTCAAAGAGTAAGTACTATTTGAAGCAGCCAATACAGCATCTGAAAATATTTTATCCATAATCAGTGAATATGATCTCCAAAAAAGAGTAACTTGTATTTCCTTGTGAAAATATGTATGGTTTTAAAAGATGTCTGCCAAGGTCATCCAGATACAGTCCATCTTTCCAAGTCTGAAAGAATATATACCTTTACTGAGAACTGCTTTATAAAAATGGCCTTTAAGCCACCTGTGTATCCCTTTGGGTGAGGAAAATTCTAATTTCACTTCATATCACAGGGCACCAAATTAGAATGAGAATTTCACGGTTCTTTTCTTCATACAGAACGAAGAACTTTCTCTTTGGCTGGGTGAAAGACCATGGTGTACTGGGATGTCCAATCTACTATGGAGGGCTTCACTAAGCCAAAGCAGCCACACTGAAAGAAATCTGCCAGGTTCTGCGTGAATCCAAGGCTGCCAAGAAAAGAAGAGAACATCACTCCCAACACTCACTGTGTAGTTCTTCATAAAAGTCATTCAAAGTAGAAACATTGGACTTCTGGTTAAGATGGCGGCTGAGTAACAGAGCTGCACAAGGTCTCCTCATCAACCCACTTAAAAAGTCAAGAATTTAGTTAGAAAATGCATGTTCAATGTAGCAAGGTAAGACCAGAGCACCCCAACAACTGAAAGGAAGCCAGGGGAAGGCCAGAAATTCCAAAGGAATATCGAAAGCAGAGGAAAAAATATCCCAGCAGCCCAGGAAGCCACCTCAGGCCGGCTGCAAACAGCTGGGAGCCGCAGGCAGCTGTAGACGGAAAAAAGCTCGCATGGGCCCAGAACATCTGACAGAGCTGAGATAGGACGAAGCATCCCAACAATGGACAAGAGGCTGCGGGAGGGTCAGAAATCCTGAAGTCATATCGGAAGAGGAGGAAAAAAGCAGCTGACTCGGCGCAGTTTGAGCTGCCGGCATCCACAGACCACAGATGGAGGAAAGTCCAGAGCCAGAACCTCAGTCTGAGGTAAGCACGGATCCACAGAGGTGGGAATTGTTGGCAGCTGATGCCCCCAGCCTCTGAAAAATGAACCTGCAGGTAGTGTGTACTACAAACACAACGTGTGCTCCCCCTAGAAAATTCCCCTGGGAGTGCAAATCAGAAGCAGCGCTCGGCAACCATCACAGGCAATGACGTCAGCAGGAGCCATTTTAAAAAGAAGGAAAAGAAAAAAGCCCAAGACAGAATGCTTTAGAGTAAAAGAAAGCTCAGAAGAGCACATCAAGGCTTTTGGGGGTCACCCTTAAACAGTGCCTATGAAGAAACTGGCACAAGCAGCAGAGAGAGGAAAAAAGAGGGGAAAAAGGCTGCTGATCCCCTGAAAAGCTCAGGGGCACCTCTGCTCCGAGGGTGGAGAGGCCCGCTCTGGGGGAGGGAAGCCAGGACAGACAGAGAGCTGCGTTCAGTGGACCAGGGGAAACAAGACACCTCAAAAGGGGGACCATCGCCCCGTTCCTCCAGCACGCACCAGAGGCTTCCGGTTTGCCGCTGCCCTGCATGCCAGAGGCATCTAGGACCAGGAAGTCCATCGCCCACCTGGCCCGAGAGCCAGAGGCTTCCAGAGGCTTCCAGGGAATTACATCACCCTGTCAGTCCTGAGCCCCAGAGGCTTCCAGAGGCATCTAGAACCGGGAATTCCACTGCCCTGTCTGACCCTTGGGCCAGAGGATTCCAGAAGCATCTAGGACTGGGCCTTCAACAAACACCTCTTTCCTGCACACCAGAGATCGCTAGAGACAGCAGAACCATGAGGAAACATGGTAATACATCTCCTACAAAAAGACCTGACATCCCAGAAGATGATACCTGGGATAACAAAATTGCAGAATCCAAAGATGAAAATGGGAAAAATGATGTTAACTTCTGGCCCAGATATTCATGGAATTAAAGCAGGAATTAAAGCAGGAAATGAAACAGATGGCACAATAGCTACACCACGTCATAGCTAAGGTAAAAGAAAGCCTTTAAAAGCAAATAGAGGAGGCCAAAGAAGAAATATACCAGAAGATAATGAAGGCAATACAAGAAATTAGAGAAGAACACAACAGAGATATAAAAAAACTGAATGCAGATATTCAGGAAGTGATACACAGGAAACAATAAGCAACCACATTAAACATCTTCAGAATAGAATGTCAGACCTAGAAAATAAAGTGACTGAGCTGCAACATACAGGGCATGAAGAGCACAAAGTAAATAAGGAAGAAAGAGAATCATTACAACAGCTGATAGATGATTCAAAGAGAAACAACCTCAGAGTTATGGGAGTCCAGGAGAACACTAAGGACAAAACAAAAGGCTTAAAGGACATGTTCAATGAGATTATGGAAGAAAATTTTCCAAATCTAAGAAAAGAAATGAACATGGAACTACTGCAGGTATATAGAACACCAAACAACTTTGATCAGAAGAGGTCCTCATCACGACACATCATAATTAAAATACTAGAAACCAAACACAAAGAGAAAAATACTAAAAGCGGTAAGAGAAAAACAGAAGGTGACATACAAAGATAAGCCCATCAGGATAACTGCTGACTTCTCAACCGAGATTCTAAAAGCCAGGAGATCATGGAGCAATGTCATCCAAGCACTAAAAAAACATAAATGCCAACCAAGAATGCTATATCCAGCAAAATTATCTTTTGAATTAGAGGGAGAAATTAAAACTTTCCACGATCTAGAAAGCTTAAAGAAATTTGCAGCCACTAAGCCAGTATTGCAGAGAATACTTACAAGAAATTTAGAAAATGAAAGGGAGGCCAGCAACACCAATGACCCCAGAGAAAAAGCAACAACAGCTAGAAGAAAATGAGCTGAGAAAAAAGTAAGGCTATGCATGAAATTAGGGATGAATTGAAAGGTAAAAGGAAAAACCAAATAGGGCAAAATGTTAATAATTAGTGAGATATGAGTAAACAATGTATGAATGTCAAAAAAATCTGAAATAACTAAGCATAGCTATTTATCTATCGCTTTAACTGTAGTATACTTAAGCGATACAGATTTAAGTCCATTTAATGTAGCAAATTAATAGTCTTAAGCTTGCTGAATGAAGCAATTCACTTTTGAAGGTGAATGTGAGTTTATCCTCTTTGAGAGGCAGAAAGATAAGCAGCACCAAAATAACCTGGAGGAAAGTTCACATCTAAATAAAAAATGTAATTTAAAAAAAACTGGTAATTAAATCATCTGATTGATATACTTTTAAAACAGTACCAGCTGTTCTACAAAATCTGTGAAATCTCCCTACATCATTATTATTCATAATAGTATAGTAGTGTGCAAAATAGAATAATACGGGAAATTGACATAAAATCTTTTAAGAATACAAATACATGAATATGTGGATGGATAGACAGATGAAATTATAAACCAAATCTAGCACAATGTTAATAATCAGTGAAATGTGAGTAAATAAGTTATGAAAGTTAAAAAATTCTGAAATAACTAAATTTGCCTTCATATCTGTTACTTTATTTATGTGATATAAATTTAAGTTTAATGTAGCAATGTGACAGTTTTAACTTTGTTTTATTGTAGCAATCCACTTGAATTACATACTTGTAGTTATTTTCTAATGTGAACTGGTGGGTAAGGCCAGGTTTAAGAATATCAACAAAGATATAGCAAAATATAGAAAAAAAACTTTTGTTAAATATCCCAATAAAGGGATTGGTTGGATTCAGAGAAGAGGCATCAAGATTTGACTACTGTGACCCATTCGAGGAATAAGAAGCTGAGTTAGAGTAGTGATGTAAGTGAAATGATTTAGATGCAGAAGATTAAATATTTTAAGTACTGTATAGTCTCTCTGACTTGGAAAACCCAGAACACAGACATTCTACAGAACCACATGAAGTGACAGCTGGATTTGAGGAAATGGATAGAGAGGGTGTGGGAGGGTCAAAAATGAGAAGGGATTGTGAAGCTGATATGACATGTATGTGCATGAAATACCCAAATTCATTGAAACATTATGTATTGCACATGTATATTAATAAAAATAGTGGGGGAAAAAAATGAAGTAGAAACATTCACTGAAGATCTATGATGGAACATCCTCTGAAAAGCCTACAGATATCCAGAGGTAATGAACATGTCCCTGGGCTTCCACAACCTTGAAATTGAAACCTACTTCTATTTCTGGACCTGAAATCCATTTCTGAGATGCTGTGACTTTCACATAGCAATTCAATTAGGCCTTTTTTCATCATTCCCTTTTGAGTCTCACACCGACTGTATTGCTCACTGCCAACACTAAGTTTCCTTTCAATTCCCCACAGTCCTAATTTAGACTTTTGAGCATCTTTTTGAGCCACAACAACTATAATCAATAAGATATTTTTCCCTTAAACTATCCAACAACTCTAAATGATGTACCTGTCTCAATTCCTTCCAATTCATCTTACATATTGAACACTACCTGCAAAACCCCTGACATTTTCATAGTCTTTCACCTGTCAATCACAAGCCTCTCATGTCACATCTCTGTCCAGAGGTTCAAATCCAAACATCATCTTTGTAGTCAAGGCCTAACCAGGGATGGGTGGAGCATGTCTAGCTTACACATGTATGGCCTGTAAAATTTTTGGTCTATCCTGGGCAAGGCCTCACCACAGAGAAGTTTCAGCCACCATATTTGAGATAAGTTAATTACACATATCATCAAATACAAAAAACTACCTTTTAAGTTAATAATTTTATATGGCATGGCTTTCAGGTGATGCTATAAATATCTAAATGTCCGTTGGCAGAAAAAGGTTTTCCACTCCTGCCCTATACAATGAATCCAAGTTTACATTCCCTTAACTCATTTTTATAAACTTGCTCTTATGCTGGTTCTATTTTTTCTCATGATCCCTACTATATGCGCCTAGAACCCACACTTCTCCACCCTTTCCTCATCCTTTTAAGTCCTACCAGTTCTGAAGGCTTGGTCAACATTCACATTCTCACTGATTACAACCATCCTTAACATCACTTTTTCTCCATTAAACTCCTGAAATACTACTGTCTTACACCAGTACGAGGAAGGATTATTTTTATGCATATGCTCAATCTTTTAAGTGCAACCCAATCTTCTGCATACATCAAGTGTGTGGGGCTGGGTTTGTAGGTTGGTGATTCAGTGCCTGCCAAATATGCACATGGCCCTGGGTGATCCCTAGTGCTGCAAAAATAAAACAAACACCCCACACATGCTGAACGATGACTGCTGTTGTTCTGATGTTTACATTTTGCAGAAGTAGGATGAAGCTACTTGTGCAAAGGATTACTGCTACTTGAAAAGCAGCTTCCTAAAGAGGGCTGACTATACAGAATTGCTGGAGGGGACACAGGGAGACCTGTGAAGAACTGTGGGGTCTATCAAGACCTTGTTAGTGAGTATAAGCAACATAGGAGGGCCAACATGCAAAATCTCTGGCTAGGGCAGGAACTTGCAATTTTAGATGCTAGGCATCTCTAAGACTCTACCTGTAGCTCCATGAGTTTACCGTGTTGCTATTTGCCACAAATGTGCACCAGCTTTCCCGTTTTCCCTTTCAGGCACTTCTCCAGGGCTTGGCATGCACTTCCTACCATTTACATCATGCTCTGCCCTAAATCTCCAGGCTCAGTTTAAAATTCCCCCTCTAACACAAGGCTTCCATACCTTAGTGGAGTAAATATTTACTCTTTTGGTTAAACCACTGAGAAAGGGACTTTATTACTGCCATCAGTACGAAGCCCTCATCACAGGCTTTAGGCTATTCTCCATGCCCCTTGCTGTAGCCCTATTAAGTCAACTTCTCTCCTTTCTAAATACACATTGTAGTCACATCTCAGTTTCTGATTTTCTTGTCTAACAGTCTAACAGTTTCATCTTGTACCAAGAGCAGGCTTACAAATAGGCTGCTCACGAGATATGTGCTGAGCATTCAAATCCCCTGGGGTTCTGGGTCACCTCTGTAGCACCCTCAACCTTCAAGACCCTGCTGTCGGTGGGAGGGAGATAAGCTTCAAAGCCTCATCTTTCATATCACAAAATGACAGCCTTCCTACAAACACTTTCATTTTAACTAAGGATAGGTTTTTCACAACCAGTGCTCTGGGGGAACATATCCCAAACCTGAAAAACTAGCTTCTCCGTGACACAGGTGGACACAATGAACAGAAGGCTCAAAGAATTACTGCGGATGAAAATCCTGGCAAAGCACACAAGCCAGTGCTTTCTATAGAGCCTCACTACAGCTGGCTTGCTCAGCCACGTGCTTAATTATCTCTCACTGAATCCTCGCCAGCAACATGCAACCTTGTGACTAAGGCTTGACTAGAGACATTCCCCATCTTGGCAAAATTTCAAAGTCACCTTCTGTTTGTACTCAGTCCAGTAGACTAAATTCCTTCCCACGCTGGGAACTGTGACCTTACTACCCCAAACCTGTCACTGATGCTCCCAAGAAAGAGAGGTTCAACTCTACCAGATAATAAGTTAGAGAATAGCAGCACAGCCAGTGGTGGTGGCACTAGGTTAGGAAGTCAGCAGCTAGTGTTCTTCTATGGTCTCAGCTGCCAGAAAAGAACTCTTACTTATAAGGTGTCTTCCTGAGGGACAATGTCTGTTTCATATGTCTGCTCTGCTTTATCAGGCTGATTCGTTCATGGGAGGTCAGGCCCAGAAAAGCAATCTGAAAAAGAAGGTATAATGTACATAAAATATTACCCCATGTCTCCACCAGGCTTAGCAGCATTACCACAGGACACTGGTAAACATTTGGTACTTCCTTAGATGATTGCCCCAACTTTCTCCCCAACGATTATGATGAGGGAAAAATTCATTTAGCAGCCTGAAAATGCATTCTCCTATGTAAATCCAATAGTTAGGCCTTTCTGGTTGTCTTGTCTTTTATTAAACTTTAAGAAAGCACTGTACATTGATTCAGCACCATGAAATAACTTCATTAATTCAAGTTATGGCCTTTGGCCACGTTCAGATTTTCAGTTCATTGAATATGCAATCTTTGGATAAACAAAACAAGCTACAGTCGGCAACTACCTCAATATGTGTGTCCTCAGAATCTCCTTGAAAAGGTATCAAAGAAAAAAGTCAGATTTGAAGTATATTTAAATCCATAAATTTGGAGAACATTAAGAATTAATGTGACTCAAAAAACTCCCAAATCATTAAAAACCACAGCTACTTACAAAGTTATCTTATTTAGTCTTTAAAACAACTCAAATGTCAATTTCCTTATCAGTAAAGTGGAGCGTATTATTCTCCCCTCATCATGTTGCTTTACAGACTGAGATAACATGTTTAAAGTACCTACTGCCAGGCTTAGAGGTGCAGTAACTAATCTAAGACCAAGCAGCTGAGAGTCTCAGAGCTGGAAGCAAATTGGGTCAGTGCAAGGATGTAGCCTCTGCTCCTTCCTAACCAGTCAAAATGCTCAGTTTGACCTGCTGCAGTCAAAACCATGTCTAACCAGAGAACTCAGGAAATCAAGTTTTCAAAGAACTGGATTTGTCCATTAAGAAAACTCTTCTCTAAATTCTAATTCTATTCTAAATTGTTTTTGAAAACTATCTGAAACTTTGAGTCTGTTTTTCTTTCTCACAAAGTACATATAAATATATTAATCTTTCCTTTAGAGATGAATGATACAACCTCATATAGTTGTTTTAAAGGTCCAGAAAAGAAGAATGAGAATACCTTAAGTTTTAGGTTCTACTTCTAACTCCTCTTCTTACTAGGTCTTTGGCCACAAGCAAGACACTGAAAATCCCTAAGGTTTAGTTTTCATATTCATAAAATAGATACTACTTTGGAATGGTCTGTACCTCAAATACTTATAGGAAATAGATGGGTAAGTGCTTTGAAAAATGTAAAGCATATACAAACATTAAGTATTTACAAATCACAACACTAATAATCACTGATGCTAAAATACCCATGACTACCTATACCACTGCTGTTAAAGGGATACAGATAAATATCTAGAGAACTGTTTAGTTCCTAAGGTTCTTAAGTCCTTTTTTTTTTT